>CAUYRT010084738.1:0-24166 GCA_963574885.1 Lepilemur ruficaudatus
CCCCCTCCCGTCTGCCCGACACCCGATAAATGTTGTTCCTGTGTGTCCACTTAGGTGTTGATCAGCTAATACCAATTGGCTGGTGAGTACATGTGGTGCCTGTCCATCCATTCTTGGGACATTTCACTTAGTAGAACGGGTTTCAGCTCCATCCAGGTCTAGCCGGAACTTTATTTAATTTTCCTTTTTATTACAATTGTCATAATAATAGTCCCACTGTACATGCGGACATTTCATAGAGCTGAATAAATTGGCTAGGAGAAGCTATACTGCATAGAAACAACCTAAAATCAACATCTGCAAATAAACCATGGGACATGTGTCTGGCTCCACACGTCATAAGCATTTCTAGAGATTGATAATCTGACATTATACTTTTACGTAGCTATTATTTTCCTGTGTGGCCCCCAAAACTTTTATTTCTCATGATTGGTTTTTTTAATTGTATTAAAAATGAAGAAATAATACAATTTTCTCTTAAATTTCCCAGTGCTTCAGTTCAATATCCTGCTGGTTGATTTATTCTTTCTACTTTTATTTTTACGAAATCATACTCTCCACTTTACAAAGAGCAGCGCACTGACTGACTGAAATGAGTGTGCCGGTAATAGACGAGTATGCAGTAGCCTGCCAGGTTTGGTGCAGGGAGCAACCTGCTATTGCTTTCAACAGCAACAGTTTCTCCCACAGCTCTCATTCACCAAAGTGTGCCTGCTGCCATGAAGTTGGATAGGAATGAACATTCATGTGGTTTGGGAAAACAAATCTGCTATGGAAGAACAGGTTACTTTGAGTCAAAATTATCTAAAACTAGACTGGACCAAAACCATCAGATAATTGTGAGCTCTGGATTTAGCTTTTTAAACACGATGAGAAAACAAGAAATAAAAAGAAAGAGGAAATGATCATTCTTGCACATTGAGTTATTCTGAAATATGACTTACTAAGCAAACACCAGGGCAAAGGAATATTACCTGTGTTTAATGTCTGGGACCAGATGTATTTATGGAATATAAAATGTGCATTCAAAGATCCCAAAAGGCCCTAAACCCCCAAACTCCTCTCTGCACTGGCTGTTTTTATACCCTAGAATGCCCTCATCAAAAGATCAATTGTTTGGAGATGTGTGTTATCCTCATCTTATCTTCTGATTGTGGAATTCAGAGTCTCTAGTGAACTCTCAAAACCTAACTGTGTTCTCAAGGTTTTGATGAGTGAATCTGACGGACGGTCTCAGAGCAATATGAACACATGTGAGAAACAAAGAAAAACAAGCAGAGACAAAGCAACAAAACCTGTTATGTCATGATTTTACCCTAGAGCTAGCCATCCTGGGGCCATTCCTCTCAAAAGACTTCTGGGATTTCCCTCCTCTCTGACTTGTCTTGGGTTGAGGATCCAGCCACCAGTGTGTGTGATCAATAAGCAAATAAATACTGGGGGAAGCATCTAGGTGCTGTAGGTTAGTAGGTTGGGTGAGTAGCCACCCAATTTCAGAAGGGTTTGTAGGAGGCCTACAAAAGTACATAAAACACAGCAACAGTAGAGTGAGCTAGAAGTGAGGCAAGTCAAGAAAGGAAAACAATATTAAACGAGGACTAGAAGTAGCCTAAACAGAGCATGCCAGCATACATGGCATTCTACCTGGAGCACTGGTGATTAGAAAGAGCATAGAAACATTATGCCCACAAGAAGACTGAGTGAGTGTGAAAATCAGAAAAGCCAAGCCTGTGTTCAAGACCAGAAGAAGGGAAATTAAGACAAGGGTAAGAATGATAATGATACTGAAAAAAAAAACCCACTACTATTTATTGACTATTAACTAGTGCCAAAAACGCACTAAGCAATTTATGTACAATCCTCATTAAACATTCACAAGAGCCATGAAGTAGAATTTTTATTTCTATTTCATATATTAGGAAGCTAGGAGGTAAAGAAGTTATGGGGTAGAGCCATGATGCAGGCTCTGGTCTGTCAAAGTCCCAAGCAATGCCTTTAGCCACTCTTATAAAGCCAAGTAGGAGGTGAGGGGCCAAATATAGAAAGAATAACCAAGTAGTGAGGAACAAAGTGGGAGTGAGAAAAGCAGATCCCCCACAATTTCTCTAGTTGCTTATTTTCATTTATCATTAGTAGTGATAATGGATTATGTGACATAAGAATAACTTCTTCCATTATCTAAATAACCATGTGACTATCTCTCTATCTATACACATTTATTTTAGAATATTGTTACTTCTGGTAAATAGTTTCTGAAAAAAAATTTTCTTCCAAGTACCTAATTAGATTTCAGGAGAAATTAATATAGTTGCCTATCCCAGAGTACTAAAAAATATCCAATGGTTGTTCTCAAAAATTAAAACTGCAAAAATACTTGGTCATCAAAATTTATGATAATACTATTCAATTCCCCTCAAGTTTCTTTCTTCTGATTCATTGATTTATTTTTTTAAGTAAACATATATTGAGAATCCACTCTGACAGCTCTGCAGCAAATCCTTTGTAATGGAAGAAACCTATATGAGTATGTGTATAAAATCATACAAAACATTTTACATGAAATTAATGTTACACATAAAATTGCTCTTATGTATATAAAATTAGGACTGCCATGGAGAAGTCCATGGTGCTTTGAAAGCACATAATGGAGATTTTTCCATAATCACAGCAGTTAAGGAATGGCTTCCAAGGGGAGAAGTGTGTGATGTGACTCTGAAGGCTGCCTGGGAGTTACCTAGCTGAAGGAGAGAGTAGGAGGGGAGATGGAATATTTCTGCCGGGAGTTATAGCACTTGCAAAAGTCCTTCTATGGGCAGGAGTACAGAGCATTAAAGGGACTGAAAGAGGCCAACGAGCAGAAGGGCAGGGATGGTGGGCGAGGAAGCTGCAGAAGGAAAGTGGAGGCCAACCAGGCAGCACCAGGAAGGCTGGTCAAACATTTCTGTCTTTATCTCACTCCTCATTTGCATGGGTTAGACACAAAACATGTGCCCCTAGTAAATTCTGTGTGTTTCAATGAAATCTGTAACCACTTCATTTTCTAATGTATTTATCGTTTGTGATAAATGATGGTAATATAGAATATTATAGTACACACCTTAAAGGAGCAGATTTTCCTCACAAGCATTTTTTAAAAATCCCCATATAGACAGACCCATGGGAGGCTGCTTTTCTGCTTGTGTTTAAAATATCCCCTCCCAACCAAATGAATATGGTGACCTTTTTTGTGATTTAGCTTCAAATTAATATCATCAATATCTTTGCATCTCAGTTGCATTACTTCACTACATTGAATTCTTACATTTTTATTCTTATTGGAATTTATGTGACCATAAGACATGTCCCACAGTAGCATAAATAATCATATTCTTATCAGTATTTATAAGCTTCTAACGTCTGAAGTTTATGAACTGAAATTATTTCTATAGCAGTAAGTTCTCTGAATTTTCTTTTATTTATTTGATGTTTACTTTGCACTTAGGGAAAAGATTGTAGCACTTCCTAGAACTCAATGAAAATAGACTACAAAGACATATACTAGGTTAAATGCAGGCTGTGATCACAGAGACTGAGCTTTATGGAGAGAGCTTATAACTGTCTTGCTCACCACTCTATCCCCAGTACCTCACAATATATATGACACATAGTAGTTCTTAAACAGTTATTTGAATAAATAGAAATAAATTAAAAGAAAAGGTGGAATGGGTCTACTACATTTTCTTTAAATCCAGGTTTGTTTCTGATTTGATTGGTTCTTTGTTTAGTGTAAGAAGGTGTATGTGTGTGTGTGTGTGTGTATGTGTGTAATGCTCTAGTCATGAGTTTTATTTCCCATGGGAAAGACTAAACAAAACACACACACACATACACAGAAACTAACACATACACAAACACAGACACAATGATAATTAATTCAGAACAGTGTTCTTGACTCATACATTTCCATGGTTGAAACGATTCTATGTGTAGATTTTCCAACCCAGTGCTTTGAAGTCATTGCCAGAAAAAAATACTCTATTTTAGAACACACAGTGTCAGATTTCACAAAATGATTCATATTTCCTAGGCCTTGTGTGAAAGTAGGTGTTTCTATTTGGGAATTGCTGCTTAACCAATGAATATTTTGACAAAAGGCAGCACATTTTTTTCTCTCTTCCAGCACATCTTTTGCTTAGTTGGAAACTGGAGAACCAATTACTGGTATGGTTATATTAAGTATATTCTTACAGGTTTTTCTTCTCTATGAAAATGTTTCCAGTCTTCCTGATTATAAATGTTCCTGGGTATGATGTGTGAATCAATCCTATCTGTGCAGACACAGCAGAATGAAAGGTATAATGATGTAGGAGTGAAGTGTCAATGAATAATTCATATCTGACAGCATGCAGTATTGAGTTCTATCAGGCAACACTGCATGGCAGAGAAGTTCTCAAAAGCTTCTTAAATTCATCTGCATCAATTCATTGTGTTTTTGCTTGGGTGGCAGAATTGATCATATAAATGAGTGAAACGATACTCAGTGGCACTGCTTGCTAACACAGATAGAAAAATACGTAGCTATCTGTCACTACCAAACATTCATTCACAAATGTTCATTGAGCTCCTATTTGGTTCCCCTAAGGTGTTCACTGTTGGAGGTTCCAGTAGAGTATAACCCAGTCTCTGAATCCATAGAGCTTGACTCCATCAGTAAACACACATAAAATAATTACATCCTACTATGACGCATGTTAGAAAGAGGCCCCAAGTTGGCTGAGATACATTGCCTTTGCTTCAAGAAGGCCTTGAAAAAAAAAAGAAGATGGACTTGAGTAGCATAATATATTCAGAATATACTAGCACATGGTGGTCCAGAAACAGGTTCCTCTTAAAATTAATAAATAGAACAGCCAGACTTCTCTCTTATCAAAGAGTCTCAGTTAGTTCATTGCAACATGTGGTAAGATATTTACTAACATGTGCTTTTATTTTTACCTAAGGAAAAACTTTCTATGAAATTTAAACACAGCTGTGCAGTTTAATTTGGGCTCTTCATCTTTCTTGTATTAAGCTACGTGGGAAATGAGTTTGAATCAGCCCTAGAAAGGTGAATCAGTTGACTGCATGATGACGGACTCTTGGAATTTTGGAAAACAGACTTTTAAAATGAAATTATAGTCAAGGGAACTGATTTAAAGGATTGTCTCTAGAATAAAACTGGTTAGGTTTGAATATTAGCTCTGCTGTATGAGCTTGGATAATTTTTAACAACATTAAATCCATTGCTCATCTGTAAAATGGAGCTAATATTTAAAAACTATCATTAGGTTGCAGAAGAACTAAAGAAAATAGATGACATAAAGTAGTTGGCACCATTCTTGCCTTTTATAAAGTGTCAAATAATGCCAAGTTTCCTAGGAAAGTACTGATTTATAATACTATATTTAACTTAGCAGTATTTAAGTCCCCTTAATCCATGGGCTCACCTCTACCCAAATCACTTACTAAGGTTTCCAGGCATAAATGATTTGGGGCTTATGGCAGTCTGTTACATTGGTGATCTCGAATGAACTGTGCCTCCTGCTAGTCATGTCCTGTGTCATACCCTCTTCTTAAATCTGCCCGGATTCCCTAATCAACAAAAGGAGGCAGAAAAGGCACTGTGCCCATTTTAGGACTAAGCTTTAAAGAGGTTTGGCAGCTTTTGCTTTTGCTGTCTTGAAAGCCACATCCCACCATGCAAGAAATCCAGTTATCTCACTGGAGACACCCTGTGTCTCACCGAAGGTGGGGATTGGGGAGACAGACAGAGACAGAGACAGAGACAGAAAGAGAGAGAGATATCGTGAGGCTATGTTATAGACAGAGAGAAGGTCAAACAACTCAGTGGCCCAGCTGATTAAAGTCCCCAATTGACCCACCAGCGGACTACAACCAGCAAGTAATCACTGGCAAGACCATCAGAAGAACCATCCAGGTGAGCCCAGCTCAAATTGGGAATAGAGAGCAAATAAAATAATTTATTGTTTATTTTTTGTTTAAAGAGTGTTTTGGAGTGTTTACTTGAACAGTAATGGATAACTGAAGCAGGGCTATTTCTCTTCCCTTCATTCCCTACTTTTACCGCACAACACTTTTTAGATTTCCTCTCATATGCCTCCCTTTCCCTGATCACCATTTGGTAGGTCATAAAATCCTTTGTAAGCTGATCTAAAAATGCAATTCTTGAGTCATTTACAGCATTTATGAAACATGTTAATTAAAAGATAATAGGATTCAAAGAAACCTGAAATGTCCAACCCACTCACTGCAGTGGCTGAACATTATATCAAATATGGGCTTATGAGAAGTCCTACAGCTTCGTAAACATGCAATCGTCTAAAACTTGTCATGCTTCTTCAACTTATATGACTCATTGTTGACTCATCATGGTTTGGGCATTGTAAAATGTTATGATATATATTTGTATTCAGAAAAGCTTCATTATCTATTAATCTCTTGTCTTATTGGATTGTGGTATTCTTTAAAGTTCCAAGGATAATTTTCATCTAGAGCTTGAGTCCAAAGTATAATCTGCTTTAAAGTATGTGGTGTTTTCAGAATTAAAATAACAACTGTCAAGACCTAAATGTAATAATTTTGAATGTTGAATTTTAGTGTATCTCTTCTGCTTTATTCTCACTGCATTTCTTTATTAAGTCAGGCCTTTCTGATTCTAATTAACCGGTTAAGCAACTGTAAATATAGTTAATTTTTATTGAAGATGAGTTTGAACAAATTTAAAAGTTTATCAAAAGGAGTTATTGTTTAGCCTCATGATCTAGCTGAATCACTTCAGCACAACAACATAGTTTAGGGCAAAGCTACTTAATTTGTTCTTGAAATGAAGTCATGAGTACCTATGAGGATATCCCTAATTTCAAATATGTTGGACTATGTAGAAGACTTCAGATTTATTACTTAGGCATATATTATGATATAAGCAATTGATCCTTCTATTGATACTTTGAAAATATTTTCTGCTGGGATTTGGGGATTGAGAAGTAGTTAACTCCCTCTATCCCACTGTGTTAGGGTTCTCCAAAGAAACAGACCATATATATATATATGAAATTGGCTCAGCAATTATAGAGGCTGGCAAGTCCAAAATCTGTAGGAAGGACTGGCAGGTTGGAGACACAGGGAAGAGCCCATGTTTAAGTTCAAGTCTGAAGGGCATCTTGCTTCTAAATTCCTTCTTGTTCAGGGGAGATCAGTCTTTATTCTATTCAGGCCTTCAACAGATTGGATGAGGCTCATCCACATTATACCCATTATAGATAGCAATCTGCTTTACTCAGAGTCTACTGATTTAAATGCTAATCTCATCCAAAACCACCCCCATGGAAACATCAGTATAATGTTTGCCCGCATATCTGGGCACTGAGGCCCAGCCAAGTTAACACATAAAACTAACCATCACACTCATCTTGAGATCTGAGCCAACTATGAGATAGTCTCAGGTACCAAACAGATGAAGAGTAACAGTAGTGGTGTTTGAGCAGAGGCCATGGCTTAGAAAAGTAACCAAATGGACTTCCTATTACTCAACATTCCCACATTAGTGACCAGTGTACAAACCTTCACCCAGGAATCTTGTTATGAGGATGAGAGAGGACTGCAGAGAATGTGGGAAGGAAGCCCAGGCCGTGCGCCTCACACTTTCTCAGTCTTACTATCCCATTTCACCACTTTCCCCTGGATAAGTGAAGTGCTTGTGAAGGCATAGAGAAGGCTGCAAGTCACTTGTTGAAATTATTCTAAAATGAGCAGAAATTCCTATTAAATAAGATCAAGTAGGTTTATGTAGGCGGGGGAGAGGATCGCTCACTCACTAGAATTCAAATAAGATGTTTCAGAACAATTCTGGTTTCAGATCTGAACAATCATGATTCAGGTTCTGACTCTATGTGCATTACAGACTTAAAAATTGTGTAAAGGGTGCTATTTGGAAGAAAACCCAAACGTATTTCATAGTTTTCTATTTAGACCAACACTTCTTTTCTCTAAAAATAATGTGAGATTTTGATCATTCTTATGGCTCACATTTTTCTTTTATGTGATCTCTTAAAATGATTCACAGAAATTTAAAAGTCCCACTAGCAAAATAGCCCATCATGATCAAATTTAGCTACACTACTCTTTTTAACCAGAAAGCCAGTAAAACATCATTTGTCATCATTTTATGTAATATTAACATATCCATATGCTATTCAAGGATATACTATATCATCTAAAAAGTATGCAAATTCCCGAAATATCTTTCTCCAAAACCACAGTTATCAAGATCATGTAAATATTTTTGATGTGCTTGTTTCTTGTTTATCTAAGCTATGTTTTGGGTTGTGTGAATGGAAAATACTTTTGCTTTCTTAATATTATCACCAACTTCTAAATCACCCCAGTCAGATTCTCAATATCATAACTCACTATCATTTTAAAACTTATATATATAGCATAAAGTCTTCCTTCCCTGCTTTTTAAAGACTTTGCTCTTGTAATTACAAACTTCAGAGTTTTGTAAAAAAATTTGTAACTTTTTAAACAAAAACTCAAGAAACACACAACATCTTTTTTTGGTTCTTTGATGATTCTCCATATGGGAACTGAAGTATTCTTTAATAATCACTTAAATGATAAGACTCTTCAGCTCTAACCTTTAATCATTTATTAAAATAACTTATTCTTTCCACAATCCTATCTTAAATATTTGTTTTATAATTGGAGATACTAATTTCCAGTTGTCTCTAAAATACATCCCACATCAGACGACATCTCACCATCGTCATCACCCAAGTCATGATCACCCTTCACCCAGGTGATTGCACTCTTCTCCCTGATCCTATGCCTCTGACCTTGCGCCCTTAGGTGTATTTATTCTCCACAGAGATGTCATTGGGATCCTGTCAAAGTAGACTCAGTGTCATTTGTCTTCGTATGGCCCTCCATAGTCTTCCCGATACTAAAAATAAAGACCGAATCTTTACCGTGACCTAGGAGTCCCTGCACGATCTTGACCCTTTCCCTCTGAATTTATATGCAGCGACTTCACTCCACTTTCACTTTAGTCTCTTAGGCTTACTTGAAGTTAATTTAGCATGACCAGCATGCTCCTGCCTTTGTTTAGTGAGTTCTCCATGCAAGTGACATCTGAGCAGAGATGCCTTTTCTGAACATTCTATGTAAAAAATCATCTTCTTGTTCATTTCCCATATACTGACCTTTCTTCCTGTCACTATCACCATCTCACATTTTACATATTTAACTTTCTGTTTTTTGTCTCCCTCAGTGAAATGTAAGCTTCATGAGAAGAGGATGCTTGTCTATTTGTATACTGTGATAAACCCTAAATGTGAAACAGTGCCTGAGGTATGGGCAGCACTCATAAAAATGTTTTGAATGAATGAATGATAAATAGAAGATGTCTTAGAGGCTCCATTCTACTTTGGAATAAAGGCATATACATAAATAATTATTAGATGGTGTGATAAATATGTTTATGGTGTATAGAAGAATTGCAAGAAAGAACGTAGTCTTGGAAGAGCTAGAAAAGGCTTCAAAAGCAAAAGATTTTTGAATTTACAGATAAGCCAAAGTTCATGAGGTGGGAAATGGCATATATATTAAAGAAAAAGCATAGGGCAATGTACAGAGAGCTTGAAGACATCTAGCACCTTCAGTAAATTATAAGTCAGACAGCATGGTTGGGATATATTCATATTAGCCTTGCTTGGAAGAATAACCTTGGTCAAGTTTCCTAAAATTTCCCTCCTTATATGTTCTTTCTTCCATTGGTGAATCAAAAGAAAAATGACTTCCACAAGTGATGGTCCTTGTGGCTTTTCAATTTCAGTTTCATCACCTTGTACAGTGTTATGCTAGACTATTTTACATATATTTACATTGTATATTATATGTACAATATACAAGTGTATATATACAAATTAAAATTTATAAATAAATTTATCATAATAAATACATAGGGATATAAAGATAAAATTATGACAAATTTTAAATCTTTCTGATACTATCTTCACTCTCACCATACTGAGGTAACAAATGCAGTAACAAATATATTAGTGTTGTTTTTGTCTTTCTATATGTGTGTATTTGTGTATGTGTGTATATATGTATGTATGTATGTGTACTTTGTGTGTGTGTGTATATATATCTCCATGGTCATAAAAATTATACATAGACATATTTATATACATATTTATATATCTACCAATGTTAAATAAATATTACTCTGTCAATTTCACATATTATATTTCATTTTAGCAACAGACCACTGAATTAGCTGTAGTCAACCCTATTTTATGAGTGAGAAAACTAGCAGTGAAGTTAAAACAACTTGTTCAGAATCACACACCACGTAGCAGAGCCAGGTTTTATGATTTCAAAGTCAATGCCCTTTTCTTAGGTCACAGCACCTTCTCATCTTGTCATTTTCCTGATATTGTGGAAAAGTGCATTTTATTGATGTAGTGAAGAAAGATACATGGCCATTGCATCAGGGAAGATTATATCAAGCTAAGTATGATTGAAAACTCAAATAGTAGTAAGTTAATCAGTGTAGAGGCTTATTTCTCTTTCATATAAAAGAAGTCTAGTTATAGGATGCTTTGGTGCCTCACAGTTTGAAGAACTTAGGTTTCTTTTATCTTTGTGCTGTATTGTGTGTGATTTTATTCTAAAGGTAACCTGACCCAAGATAGCTGCTACAATTCCAGATGGTCCATCTGTATACCAGCTCCCAAGAAAGAGTAGAATCTCTGCATTTTCTGATAATTCCTAGAAGACGTGCAAACATTTGCTTATTTCCCTTTGGCCAGAACTTTTCATATAGTCACAGCTTGTTGCAAGGGGTTGGGGGTGAGGAGAACATCTATTCTGGGCCGTCATATGTCAAGTTAAAAAAAAAACTGGATTCTATTTGCAAAAAAAGAAAATAAGAATTTGTATATTGGAATCAAGTAAAATTCTCTGCTAAAATAATGAGACAGTTTTGAACTATTCTCATTAAACAGAATATTACTTAGCATAATGGCATCTGTGTCATTACAATATTCAGAGGATAGGAAAGTACAGCCCCTGGGCCAAATCAGTTCTACCACCAGTTTTTGTAAATAAAGTTTTATTGAAATACAGCCATGTCTATTTGTTTACATATTGTCTATGGCCACCTTAGCACTACAGCAGCAGAGTTGAGTAGTTGAACTAGAGAATGTATGGCCCACAAACTCTGCAATATTTATTATATGACCATTTACAGAAAAAGTTTCCTAATACCTTCTCTAGATCAGTGGGCTCAAATTTTTTAAATAAGCACAATTTTTAAAAAAAACCTCCCAACAAATAAGAGAATCCCATTCCATGTACAGTTAACCCTTGGAAAACACAAATTTGAACTGTGCAAGTCCACTTATACGCGGATTTTTTTTTCAATAAATACATTGGAAAATTTGGGAGAGATATTAGATAATATAAAAAAACCTGCAGATGTATGTGGCCTAGAAATACTGAAAAATTAGGAAAAAGTTATGCATGTCATGAATGCATAAAATATGTAAATAATTGTCTATTTTATAATTGCTATCATAAAATATACACAGGACTATTACAAAAAGTTAAATTTACACAAACATCTACAAGCCATACATGATGCCATTTGCAGTCAAGAAAAATGTAAATAAACATAAAGATGCAGTATTAAATCATAACTGAATAAAATTAACTATAATACATCCTATACTACTGTAATAATTTTGTAACCACCTCCTATTGCTATTGTGGTGAGCTCAAGTATTGCAAGTATCCACTTAAAACACCATGTGAGGCCAATCATCTCTGCATGAGCAGTTCATCAGTCTAATAAATTGAGCACCACAGTAAAAAGTGATCTCTTGTGGTTCTCCCATATTTTTCATCTTGTTTAGTGCAATACCTTAAACCTTGAATAACACCATGGAACCCAACAAAGTGCCACTAGTGATGCTGGAAGTGTTCCCAAGAAGGAGAGAAAAGTCATAACATTACAAGAAAAAGCTGAATGAGTTGATATGCACCATAGATTGAAGTCTACAGCTGTGGTTGTCCACCGTATCAGACAGACTCTCCATCTTGTAAACATATGAAACTTACAGTATCAATAAATACACTACAGTATCTTAAATGTAGTTTTTCTTCCTTATGATTTTCCTAAGAACATTTTGTTTTCTCTGCCTTATTTTATAGTAATAATATAATATATCATACATATATAAAACATGTTTTAATCAACTATTTATGGCATGGGTAAGGCTTGTTGGTTAACAGGAGGCTATTAGTGGTTAAGTTTTGGGAGAGTCAAAAGTTACATGTGGATTTTTGACTCCACAGATTGTCTGTGCCCCTAATATTGTTATGAGTCCCAACTTTATGGGGTATTGCTCAGAGGTTTCAAGTAAGCGACTGAGTTGGTGATCTCAAATGCTGTGGACTTAAAAATTATTATTCTCCTAGCATTCAACTCGTGGCATGTTCACTTACTTAGCGAGTAACCTTGGGCAAGGTTTTTGACCTCCCTGGACCTCAGTTTGCCATCTGTAAAATTGGGATACAAACCATCATTGCCTATGAATAAGTCAATTATTGGATGCAATTCACTTAGATCAATGCCTGGCACATAATAAAATTCAATAACCGTATCAATTATTATTCTTCCCTACTAAAAAATGTTTATGGCTTTAATTTAATTAGCACTAGAGGGAGAACTACAGCACATATAATCCATAATTTTTCAACAAGCAAATGGGATACAGTAATGTATTAATAGTAATAATGCTCATTGCTATCTTGCAGTGATTTTCCTGCAACCGTAATCAGCCACATGACACCTCATGCTCATGATTTCTGGTCATGTCTTTTTTTCTTCCCACTCCACTATTTTTTTCCCCAGTATATCTTTACAATTTCCCTCAGAAAAGGAATTCTAATTAGAATTTCTCAAGAAACTTCTCTTCTTGGGTTCCCATTTCATTTTTCATTATCATTAAAAAAATAGTATATCAAATGCTGCTGATAGGTCAAGAAAGATAAATACTGAGAAATGACCAGTGGATTTACTACAATAGATGCCACTGGGGAATCTTGAAAAGAGCAGTTATAGTGAAACAATGGGAGTGAAAATATAATTGGCTTAGAAGTGAAAGCAGGAGGAAAACAATTGAAAACACTGAGTTTAGATACTTTTGCAAAGATTAATTGATTAATAAACGTTGAGTGTCCTAGAGTGGCCTGTACATGTGTGCAATGGATTGATTACTGCATAGCCAATGTTGTCCTCTCTATCTGGGATGACACATGTAAAGCCTCACATACAGCATCTGCCTTATGGTGAGCATTCGGTATGGAAGTTTGCAGTTGCCATTAATCTTAAAAGTTCTACAAAAGACAGCTTTCTTTGATCACTTCTTCTTTCAAAGTCTTTATATTTAATGTTAAAAAGCAAAACTCCTGGGGGGTAAGCCCACGTCTGAGCGACGTGGTGGGCACTGTGGAGGGGTGGGACATGCTTGAAAAGTAGTTGGGGAGCAGAATTAGAGGTCTCAATAGGGGAAAGGAATTCCTCTAAAACTGATTTACGTGATTAACTGTACACCTCGGTAAATTCACTGAAAATCATTTAATTGAACACTTAAAATGGAGTAAACGCATGATATGTAAAGTATACTTCAATAAAAAAAAAAAAACACACAAACTCCTAGCCTCTGCTTTAGATTCATTCTGGCCTTGATCTGTGAGCTACTCTTTAAACAAAGACCAGCAAATGAGTTTGAGAACTTGATGGGGTGAGAGTGCAGTGAGGGGTGGGAGGGTGTGTTGGAAGGTGGTCCCTGTCATCTGGGTCAGGATCTCATATGTAAGCTTGACCCCTTGACCTTCTTTGCTCTATTTGAAAATTTGAACTCTTCTCTTAGCTTTTATTTCAAGTACTCTTGGCTGCTCCCTTTAAACTTCTATCCTCAAAATTGCTGTCATATTTTCTCTGGGGGAGGAGGAATCATGTTGACCTTATATAAGTTAGTTTTATATCCTCCATTTAAACCTAGAGGATGTGTGGACCATAACCCACTAGCATCCAGGCGGACAAGCTATACATTGTTCCAGGGTTGAATGCAACTTGATTGGAAATAACCTCAACAATGAACTCCAAATATCATGTTATAAAATAGAAACAGAAGAAAATGGAAACTCTCTCACACACACAGACACACACAGGCACACACAGACACAGACACACACACAGACACACACACACACATGCACACCATGGAAACCATGCTGGTAGCCCTAGAATTGTCCTTCCTGATTTTTAATTTGGTTCTGTTTTTGAAGTAAACAATCTTTTAACCATAAATACTGTGGACTTTATGGTAGTATTTTTCTCCCCTGTATCTCAAGGCACAAGTGCTTCTAAGCAGCCAGTCTTTATGCATAAACTTCAGTGTGTGAGAGCTTCAAGCTCATTTGAAATGGAAGTGGTGTTTGGTGAGATGGGAAGAAGGGATGCATTTTAAACTAATAAATAATCATCACCCACGCCTACTTGGAAAATAGCTTTCTTGTTGAATAATATTTCAATACATAATATCTTGAAATGAGATTGCCATTACTAATTTAAGTGTAGCTTGCCATATAAATTTTGCAAATATGTACATACATGAGACCTAAATTACACTCTGGGGCCACCTTTTCCTGCTTAAATTACCCTAAGGAGAAACCCATTTAGGTGATATCAGGGCCAGTTAGAGGGATAATGACCAAAGCGAGCGTGAAGTCTTTGCACTTGGTGACTTCGCTCTTATGCCAGACTAGTGAACAAATGCTCCTGACCACTTTCCACGTTCATGGGTCAGTCTTCTTAGTGACTGGGGTGAAGACTCAGAATTAAAATGAGGTCAGATTCATCCAAACTGTGACCCACGCTACATAAGAGGCTCCTAAATTAATCCACTGTGTCACTGTATCTGAATTTCAATCAGGAGAAACAAATCTCTGAGAATCCTTGTGTATGCCAGTGGTATTATGCTGACCTTTGCATTACAAACAGATACTGAGAAAGAAACCCCAGGAGAAGGCAATATCCATTAAATAACAATTATGAAAACCTGTTTGCCTTTTGGAACGGCTTTTCCCATAATGAGGATATGACCAAGTTGGGAGGCGGAAGAGTGGTGGGACTCACGTATAGTTTCTAATTCTGACTTATTCATTTCTCAGATGAGAGAGAAATCCTCAAAGCTGGGCCAGGGAGAGAAAGTCAAGAAGGCCCAGGGGCCTTTCTTAAGGCCAGAATTTTTTTTTTTGCCTTTTTAAAAAATTGTTTTTATTTCAGCATATTACTGGAGTAAATGTTTAGGTTACATATATTGCCTTTGCTCCACCTGAGTCAGAGCTTCAAGGGTGCCCATCCCCCAGACAGTGCGCACCACACCCATTAGGTGTGTTTATACCCATCCCAGAATTTATATAGAAAAGGCCATGGAGACAATGCGAAAAGTCTAGAAGAATTGGAAAAATCTGGCTTCCTTTCTTCATGAGAAATTAAATCATTTGGGCATTATTCAGTGTGATTTTTGTTGTGTCTGGATCACCTAAGTAAATTCAGTTTCATAAATTGTTTGGTCTTAGAAATTTTTTATTGTTTCTGGCTACTGGATCTGGCCAGAAAATGTTATGTGCATTCTTTACATGTTTTTTTAAAATATACATATGAAGAATTCTTAGGTTGAACTATATGGAATGGCTGGGATTCAGCCATGTTTCACCTTTAACACCTGTTACAGGGTTTTCCCTAACAGTTTCTGTCCTCAGAACGCAGTCACCATGTTGTCTAAGACTCTGGACTTGGGAGTTAAATGGTCCTGAGTTGAATCCTAAAAATCTGGCGTCTTTTCTTCATGAGCAATTAAATCATGTGCATGTGATTCAGTGTGATTTTTGTCCTGAGTTGAATCCTAACTTGGTCCCTAGTGAATTATGTAAGAAATTATTCAACATTTTTGACTCTGCTCCTCATCTACCAAATAGGAATAATAATGCCCAAGCCACAGGGATAAGGAGAGGATAAAATGAGAGAATGTGAGTAATGCTTACCCAACCAAGCATTGGGCACATAGCAAGTCCTGTATAAATGATTCTATTTTTATCATTCAGCTTTTGCTGTAGCAATAAACAACCCTTAAATCCCAGTGGCTTGCAAAAGCAAACATTTAATTTGTTGTTCACATTTCCTGATGGCTGCAGGTCAGCAGTGATTTTTGCCAGGTTGGGTCTGGCTCAGTTGGGTTCTCTGTGACTAGTTTGAATGCTCATTCTCTAGAGCATGCTTTTGGCACAGTGGAGAGCAGAAACTTGAGGAGTGGACAAAACCCAAGATGACCTAAGTGTCTACTCAGAACCAGTATTTACTTCACCACTTCCACCTACCTGCCATTGATCAAAAAGTCACGTGGCCAATATCAGCTTCATGAAAACAAGAAAGAATGTTCTGTCTCTTGGCAGGCAGTGAATAGTTAGAAGCAATAATCTAACATATGTACTAATAATTTACTATTATTAAGGGGTAACCATGGAGTTATAAAATGGAAATTTTGGGTGGTAATTGGGCATTAAGAGACCGTGTACTTTAATCAATTTCAGTATCTATAATTTTCACTCTATAATTATTATTTTTTCTTTTATGAATATTCTTATGTACTTGTGTGCTTTTATTCATGTGATGTGTTGCAATATAGTCATTACTCTTCTTAATGCACAAATTGTACCAAATTTGACCAGATAATGTTTTTTTAAGTTGGTCCCTGTGCCCTTTAGATGTAACTTCATCTTTCTTTGAGCACTTCTTTACTCTGGCATAAGATGTTTCTGGTATATATATATTTTAATAGATACATAATAATTGTGTATATTTATGGGCTACATGTAATATTTTGATACATACATACAATGTATAATAATCAAATCAATATATTCAAATCACCTTGAACATTTATGGTTTCTTTGCAGAATCTTCCCTGCTAGCTATTTTGAAATACACAATACACTGTCGTTAACTATAAGTCACCCTACTACGCTATCAAACACTAGAATTTATTCCTATTATCTAACTGTATGTTTATACCCATCAACAAACCTTTCTTCATCACCTTCCCACACCCTTCCCAGCCTCTGGTAAGCATCGTGCTACTCTCTACATCCGTGAGATCAACTTTCTTAGCTCCCACATATGAGCGAGAACATGTGATATTTATCTTTCTGTGTCTGGCTTATCTCACTAACATAATGATCTCCACTTCAATTCCCATTGCTATAAATGACAGGATTCCAGTCTATTTTTATGGCTGAAGAGTATTCCATCGTGTGTGTGTGTGTGTGTGTATCACATTTTCTTTATTCACCCATTGATGGACACTTAGGTGGATTCCAAACCTTGATTATTGTGAATAGTGTTTCAATAAATATGGGGTCCAGATATTCCTTTGATATACTGATTTCTTTTACTTTGGATAAATACCCAGTAGTGGAATTGCTTGGTCACATGGTAGTTCTATTTTTAGTTTTTGAGAAACCTCCATACTGTTTTCCACAGTGGCTGTACTCATTAATGTCCCCACTAACATTGTATAAGAGTCCCCCTTTTCTCTGCATCCTCCCCAACATTTGCTACATTTTGTCTTTTAGATAATAGCCATTCTAACAATGGCAGCTCATGGGGGTTTTGATTTGCACTCTTCTGATGTTCAACATTTTTTCATATACCTGTTCGCCATTTGCATGTCTTCTTTTGAGAAATGTCTATTCATATCTTTTGTCCATCTTTTAATGGGATTATTTGTGAGTTTTTTTTTCCTTTTGAGTTGAGTTCCTTGTACATTCCGGATATTTGTCCCCTGTCAAATGAATAGCTTGGAAATATTTTCTCCAATTCTACAGGTTGTCTCTTCACTCTGTTGATTGTTTTCTTTGATGTGCTGAAGCTTTTCAATTTCGTATAGTCTCATTTGTCCATTTCTGTTTTTGTTGCCTATGCTTTTGGAATCTTAGCCATAAAATCTTTGCCTAAACCAATGTCCTGGAGTGTTTCTCCTGTATTTTCTTCCAGTAGCTTTATGGTTACTGATCTTATCTTTAAGTCTTTAAACTATTCTGGGTTGATTTTTGTATATGGCATAATTTTCACACTATAATAATTATTGTTATTTTATTTATTATTATTTTTAATAATTATAGGTATATACTAGTTATATATCTTTATAAGGTCCAGGTGCTCTTTTGATACAGGCATACATCTTTATAAGGCATAGGTGATATTTTGATACAGGCATACAATGTGAATTAATCAAATCAGGATAATTGAGGTATCCATCACCTCAAGCATTTATCATTTCTTTGTGTTAGGAACATTCCAATTCCACTCCTTTAATTACTTTAGAGTACACCCTAACTTATTGTTGACTATCGTCATTTTGTTGTGCTATCAAATCTCTCATGTTCACTCTAATTATTGACTAGTGATAGCTGTTGGACATTTTAAATTGTGCTTATAGCTATATTTATCATAATAATTCAACATTACCTATGACAGAATGATAAAACCATTCTTTTTATAGATATACTTTTTATATGTACTCTTTTTATAATAGTATTTAAGAGTGGAGAAGGGAACATTCATAGATTACCCCTCTTTAATCAGCGGTAACCCAATCGCTTCTTGGCCTTTTGGCTAAGATCAAGTGTAATCAGTGGTAACTCTAATTCTAGAAGAAAAATAGTACTACAAAAAGAACAATGAATCATATCATGGGACTAACCCACCCCCACTTGCAGTATCCTATCACCTGCTCAGTCGTAATCTCCTTGAATAATTGTGACAGCTCACATCAACTGAGCACTTACACAATTTGACAGACACTGTGCTAAGCATTTTAAAGGGAGATTTTTCTCATTTGAAAAATTCTTTATGCAATATCCAACACAAATATTCCAATATACAGATGAGAAAGTTGAGGCATAGAGAGATTAAGTGACATGCCCAAAATCATACAGCTAGGAAAGGACAGGACAAGGTAGTGGACTCCAGAGCCACCCATACTGTACTACCTCCTGTGGAGATATGAAATAATCCTGATAGCCAAAATGCATTGACCACTTATTATGGGTGAAGTATCATTTCCATGTATCAATTCATTTAATCATCAAAACAAACTCCTAACATGGTTGTGATCATTATTCCCAATTGTACAGGTCCAGCGAGGTTAAGTAACTAGTTCAAGATTGCACAGCTGGGTAAGTGTTGGAAGCTAGCTTTGAAACAAAGCTTCCTGGTGGCAGAGATTGCACACCTAGGCTGTTTGCATTCTTGTCTTTACAAAAAAAAAAAATTGGAAAACTTAACCTCAAAATGCCCGCGATGACCCTACATCTTACAGCCCACCAGACTTACCATCATTTCAACCTATCTCACACCGAAAGACTTTAAAGATGAGTTTCTATTTCAACTTATTTTCTCCCTTTGCCTCCAAAGTTATTTCCCTCCTGTCACCATAACAACTCACAACCTGCAATACACAGTTGGAATCGTTATCGAGAGAGGCAGAAGGGAAACGCTTTTGATGTATCTCTTCAGGGGTCCTCTCTGACATCTTTATCTCCTCCTAGTGAACTTTGGGCATCCTGTGATCTACGATGCTGCCAATTAGGCTGTAAACGGTGCAGCTGCCTCTGTGTACTCCTGGCTCATGGGAACCCAGTGGGACATCTCTCATCCATATGTGTGCTCCCCCAGCGCCCAGGATCCCCAAATCAGAAGAGGAGGAGCATCTAAGTTACACAAAAAATTATACAAAGTAAATAGGAGGAAATGTGGAATGTATCTGCGTATCTCTCCTTTATCACAAAGGGCCCATAAACTGCTGCAAGCAAACAGGAAAATAGAATGCTTCTTAGGGTCTAACCTGTGGCCTGAGTGTTTGCTGTGTGATGGATAAACAAGCCTCTTCACTTCTAGGGTCTCAGTTTCTTCAGCTGGAATCAAAGGTGATCATGAATCTGGTTTGCATTATAGTATTATGTGAGGAGATCAAATCAAACACTGTAAGGAAAACCAATACATAAATCATGTGTCTGGGGCTCAAGGAAGGAATATACTTGCTACATACATGAAAATATTAATATAATATAAAATATACCGAATGTCTCATTCTTTAGACACAGTGGCTTAAGACACACTCCACATTGTTTAATGACACAAACTCATGTTTATCCCAATGTCCATAATATGTCCATGATATTCAGCAATACTAGATTTAAAAGTTGAATTTCCTATGTTGATAGAAAAATACGTGTGAAACCTAGTTCCTCAACAAATGCATGAAGTATATTGTCACAGGCTGTAATAATGACTGGATTTTCCTAGAGACTTCTCAATCTCTATTTTCTCTTGTGCTCCACAGCTAGCAGAAAAACTCATCTATTTAGGCAATAATTTAACTTACATTCTGATAGTGCAAAAATATGTCTGAACCAGCAGTTTAGTTTGAATAAAGTACAAAATGCTCCCTCTTTTGATGCGAATTAATTCTTGGGGGCATTACTTACTGTTTAGTAACACCTCGGTCCAAATTATGATTAAGTCATTACTTATAATGTTTGGGGTGTGTGATATCAGCTATTGCACAACACCTATTGTCACCAAATCTTGGCAGTATATCCTTCAATAATGCAAACTTTTACATGCATTTGCCAGGCATGGGAAAGAAAAAGTATTGCATGCTCTGAGCAAGCTGTCTAGAGAAACTCTACAACACCAGGTTGTCCCAGATGACCACAGTGCTGTATTCACTGCACTGACACAAATGTGCAGAAAAGTCTGTGATGTCTTCTATACCCAGAATATCTTGCCTCCCTATGTACATTTTTTCTTGTAGAATTTAGAAACCCTATTTATTCATTATATCCATGTACTCAGTCACAAAGAACGAAATGCTTAGAGGAGATGTCAAATCCATCAACCAAAATATCACCCCAGGTTTCTTGGCTTTGGAAACTTCAGCACACTGATCTGGGCAGACCCTTTAATGAGACACAAGGGGAACTGACTGACAGCATCCCCTCCAAGCTGACCTAATCTGGCTGCATGTTTTAGAATCACAGGAGCATATTCACTCATCTGTGCATTTCCTAGTGGCTTCGCAAATGAGCCAGTGTGGGATGCTAGACATTGGTTATTTTATTTGTGAGAGTCCAAAGGCAATTAAAGTGTTCACAGAGGAAGACAGCATGTTTGTCACCCTGATCCAGGCACAATTGCATTCACACCGTGGGGCCTTTAAGAAAGATGTTAGAACACACTGTTATCACTATTGGAAGTGAATCATTACCAGTGAAACTTAAAAAATAAAGTTTGAGATCGTTTTTTTTTCTTTTAAATAAAAGGCAAAGGGTTCAAGGGTATACTGCAATTGCTATCACTGCTGTTCATGTATGTTCTGAAATGTTTTCTTACATACGAGGGTGAAGGATAGAGTTAGAAGTATTTGGCTAGAAATCTGATAAGCATCATTTTAGCTTTCCTACCACCATGAGGCACCATGCCTCTCTTGCCCTTACTCATTCATTGATTTGCCAAATGCATGAAGAAGCCTACTATATGTCTGATGCTATTCCAGGGGCTGAGGTAACTGCAGTGAATAAGACAGGCAAAGTCTCATACAGTTTAGAAAATAAAAAAGTAATTGATATTATATTAAAATTATATATGTGTGTGTATATATGTGTGTGTGTGTATGTAGATTTCACATGAAGATAACTAATCTGTAGAAAGTAAATCGGATGAGAAGTAAAGAATGACTTGGGGTTGACGAACCATTTCAAATGGGACAGTTTGGGAAGGATCTCCTGGCAGGTGACATTTCAACAGAGATGAAATGATGTCGTAAGAAAAAAAGCCATTTCAAGATAGAGGAAAAGAGGTTTCCAGGTAGGGGCCAGTGAAAATAGGAAATTCCAGAGGTAGGAACGTGCTTGACACCCCAGAGAAACATGCAGACCACAGAAGCGTGGCTTCTGTAGACAGCAGCAGGAAGCATCTAGAATATGATGAGGGTGGAATATAAAAATGCAGGTTAAGCTTTTGATTTTATTTTGACTGAGAATGGGAAGTCACTGGAGGATTTTGAGTGAGTATGAACAAGATACCTGTGTTCCAATATGAACAATTTTAGTGCTGGAATAATAGAAAGGCATCGCACTTATGAATGGACTCCAGCATGTGTGCTCTAAAGGAGGAGAGAGGTTGAGAGCTACTGCTTTAGGAAAACTCACGGAGCATAAAAATAGAAGGGAGGACGTGATAGACAGAAATAAGTTTTTTCTTTAGCCCCATTTAGTATTTGCTGTACTTAAAATCTACTTACAGTTCAAGAGAATAAAGCAATTCAACAAATAGCACTATATCTGTATATGCCCACGATTGTACAATTTAATGTGATCTCTAAAAGGAAATAGACATAGTGTAAATATCAATATGCTCATTAACTAGTTATTATGGATGGGGTGCACACATGAGCGAAAATATAATTTAAACTTTGGTTTCCTGACCTTGCATAATGCCTTGAAAGCAAGGGATAATTCAACCAATTGCACATTACACTCTTCTTGTCCAACTTCCCCTCCATGAAGCTAAAGCTTGATTTAGTTTCCAAAAAATCTAATTTCACCAAGATTGCTGTGGAATGCCTCTAATGACGCCCTTCACTTACACTTCCAATTGGTGCCAGCAGCAGCGTGCACCACCAGATTATTATGAAGCTGAATGAAATAGAGGCATTCATTGGAGCTAAGTAAAATTAAACAGTTGAAATTGCCTGTCAGTCTCAGGAGGGACATGAAGGGTTGGTTAAAGATATCTTCCCTTTTAATAAGAAATTTTATTACTTTGGCAGCATGTTGTGTTCCCACTCCCAGAGTAAGCCAGCTGCCACATCACGTTTGTTGTTATCTGAGCCTGTGGCTCTGGCGATACGGGCTGTCCTCGCACGCAGGAATGATAATAGATGCTCGATGAACACTTCAAGATGGTGCGGCTGAAACCAACATCATGGCAGAATTTGGAATCAGCGGTTAATACCTCCCTGTCTTTTTCATTCTCTCTCTAAACTCTCCTGCTAGTACAGTGATACTGTGTTAAATCCCTGAGATTACTAACTCCATGCATTTCTCTCTCTTGGATTTAATAAATGCAAGGGGAAAATATGAATTAAAAAAAGAATAAAGTAATTGTGTTCCCAAAGACTGACATGCCTCGCTAAATAAGATCACATGACTTTAAAGAAGGAAAATGGGAACTATATAGGCATATTTCATTTTATTTATTGAGATTTGCTTGCTTTATTTGGCTTCACAGATATTGCATTTTTCACAAATGAAGGTTTGTAGCAACCCTGCACCCGGTAAGTCTTTTGGCACCATTTTCCCAGCAACTCATGCTCACTGCATGTCTCTGTGTTACATCTTGGTAATTCTTACACTATTTGGAACTTTTTTATTATTATTATGTCTGCTATGGTGATCTATGATCAGTGATCTTTGATGTTACTGTTGTAATTATTTTGGGTCACCCATATATGCTGGAAAACTTAATAAATGTCCTGTGTATTCTGACTGCTCCACTGATACTGGCTGTTTTCACATCTCTCTCTTTCTCCTTGGGCCTCCCTATTCCCTGAGACACGACAATATTGAAATTAGGCCAATTAATAACCCTACAAAGGCCTGCAAGTATTCAAGTGAAAGGAAGACTCGCATGTCTCTCATTTAAAATCCAAAGCTAGAGGACGGGCGCAGTGTCTCACGCCTGTAATCCTACCACTCTGGGAGGCCCAGGCGGGTGGATTGCTCAAGGTCAGGAGTTTGAGACCAGCCTGAGCAAGAGCAAGACCCCATCTCTACTATAAATAGAAACAAATTAATTGGCCAACTAAAAATATATGTAAAAAATTAGCCGGGCATGGTGGCGCATGCCTGTAGTCCCAGCTACTTGGGAGGCTGAGGCAGAAGGATTGCCTGAGCCCAGGAGTTTGAGGTTGCTGTGAGCTAGGCTGAC
>CAUYRT010084740.1:0-25493 GCA_963574885.1 Lepilemur ruficaudatus
GCTACTCGGGAGGCTGAGGCAGAAGGATTGCTTGAGCCCAGGAGTTTGAGGTTGCTGTGAGCTAGGCTGATGCCACGGCACTCACTCTAGCCCAGGCAACATAGTGAAACTCTGTCTCAAAAAAAAAAAAAAGAAAAGAAAATAAGTGGATCTGTGTATGCATTTATGCATGCATACAGATTATAAATTAATATAATAGAGATATATGAGTAAAGGAATGACTGATTAGATGAATATGTGACACACTACGTATGAAAAAATGAGTGGATGAAGTAACAAAGGGAGGAAAGAAGGAAGAGGAATAAGGGAGGGAAGGAAGAAGGGAGGGAGGCAGGAAACTCTCCAATCCCTTCATGAACACTGAATCTGTGGACTACCAAGGGGTGAAGGATTTCTGAATGACCCCAGGCAGGGGAAAACAGCCAGTTGGGATTAATCGTGTGGCCAGCACTGAGATCAGCCAAACTTGACCAAGTGATGATAGCCTTGCAGTAGACTTTGTTACACACCCATTTATTGGGTGAGCTATTAACTGGCCCAGCACGGGGTAGCAAGGCGCCTGACTTCAGAGAATGAATGAGGTGTTTGGGGTGGGGAGAAACAGACTCCTTTTCCCCAGCTCTGATCTGCTGAGTCAACCCTAGGGCTGCCATGCCATTATTCATCAATCCCATGACTAGGAGCCAATCAGTTTCCTGTACTTGTGGCTATCCCAGAAAGACGCATGTTTAGTTCAGGGCAGAAGTACATTAACACAAAGAGCAAGAACCCAAAGAGCCACCTGAAATCACTAAAAGTTAACCAGGGCTAAATCTTTTCAACTGCTCGAATGAGATCTAGGTTCTGTATGCTCTGTGCACTGGGTTAAGTCACTTTATCTTTCTGAGCTTCAGTTTACTCATCTATAAAATAGACATGATGTCAATCTTATCCTGTTTTTATAATGCATATGCTCTGCAAAAAGTTTATGATAAATACATTCTTGTAAATACATTCTTGTGTCCCTCCTTTCTTTGTCCTTTAGATTTCGCAAGCTTTTTAGCCACTCATTAATTCATTTATTCAACAAATATCTATTGAGTGCTTACTGTGTACCAGACACTGGGATGCCGGGATACAGCAGCGAACCAAAGAGACACAACTCCTTGCCCTCATGGAGCCAACGTTCTGGAGCATGAGGTTGCTGTGTCGCATGAATTCACACAGCTCTGAAGGATGCCTCTAGAAGGAGAGGGAGATATGGAGTTAGGGGGAAAATGAAAAAAAAAAAGCAAAATACATAGTTTATCAGATGGTGATAATTGATTGATACAGAAGAAAAAGAAGAGCGGGAAAATAAAGAAAACAGTGTTAGAAGAAAGGGTGCCTGATTTTAGATAAGGTGATCAGGAAAGGGCAACACTGGAGCAAAGACCAGAAGGACATGAGAATCCCAGGCAGAGGGGGAAGCAAGTGCAAAAGCCTTGAATTAGGAGCATGCCTGACGTAATGAGGATGGCAAGGACACCGTTATTCATGTTGTCCTTTCTATTTCAAATCCCTCCCCCTGCCACTCTGTTGGGAGAATTCTTAATTAGCCTTCCGGCTCCATCTGCTTTGCCTTGGCCACACCAGACAGCAGAATTGCTCTGTGATTATCTGCTTACATCTGTCTGCCTTCTGCAGAATACAAGTTCCATGAGGGCAAGGCTCACGCCTCTCTTGGTCATCTCTGTGTCTTTAACACCAAAATACTTTCTGGCTCAGAGCAGGCGCTGAGTGAATATTTATCAAATGCACTATTAAAGGAACACATGGGCCTTCTGAACCTTCCCCTCTCTCTTCTGCTTAATCAGTGCCTGCTCGTTCTTCATCCTCCAAGGTCATACCTAAGCTTTGCATCCTCCAAGAAGCATGGCTTAGCATGTCAAGGTCATGCTCACCTCTCCTTAACCTGATCTCTAAAGTCCACAGGAGAACATTAGTCCAGTGGAATGTTAATACGTGAGCCCTAGAATATAAACGAGTCCTGGGATCCATTAGTTTGGAAAATAGTCGGTTAATCAAATGTAAGCAGGTTTCTTTACTCAACTGCTTTTCAGAGACTTTAGTATGTCAAAGGGCCTTATGAATCTCAAAGAGAGGGATTGTTAAGGAAGGTTTCCTAAATGTCTTTGACTGCAGCGCACCTTTTCCTAAAGAAGCAGTTTTTAGGAACATCCTTTGGGAAATACTGAGTTGAAACTTGTTGGAATTCTCTCATCTTCTGGAATGTTCTTCGGTTTAACCTCAACCAACCTCTGTCACTCTAGCTTCATTGCCCAGGGCAGTCACCCTGGTTTGGGTTTCTACCTCCTGCTTGGCTACTGAGAAAAAGGCTGCTCAGAAAAGAGAAATTACCTCAGATTTTAAAATTTTCTGGCTGGTAGGGAACCCCTAAGGGAATATAAAGAGTCGCAATTGTAAAAATTGGGAGGAAGTCAAGGAAATGAAAAGGGGACGCCTGTGACCCAGGCCTATGAAGGAAGAGGGTATGGCTTTTTCCTTCTTACCTTCCATAACTACCTTCTCAAGCAGTCTCAACAATAAAAGTTTGGCAGGTCAGTGCATGCCGTAAAAATCAACTTAGTGGTGGTGTATGTTGGACGCGGCTTGGTGACCACAGAGATGGGATCTTTTTATCTTTGCTCCCTGGGGCTTGTGGGAGACCCCAAAAGACCCCCCCAAATTTTGACAAGGAAACTCTTGTTTTTCTCAGTCTCATTTTATCTGTGTCTTTCTCAAAGTCATTCTCTGTGTCTGTTTTTCTCTCTGGTGGTCTCCTTTGTCTCATGAGTTTGGAATGACTTTTTCTGGTTTGGAACCTGATAGCACAGCTGAACTTCAGCAAGTGGAAGATGATCCCTGGTATAGCAGAGGGATGAGGAAAATACAACTGATTTTGTCTCAATATATTGTATTTTACCTCAATTTTATTTAAATTAATAAGCATTTCTTGAACTTCTACTCTGGCCCCTATAACGGGCATTCAGGAGACTAAGACGAGTAAGTCATAGCCATTGCTCGCAAGAACTTTCCAGCACAGTAGGGGAGACAGACATAAAGGGTGTCCAAATGCATCATAGGAGAGCCCAGGTTGGAGTGTTTGGAGGATTTGTGCTCATGGGATGAGTTTGAAGCAGGGACAATCTTTTTTTTTAGAGCATTGGTTCTCAATGTGTATGAATTCTCCAGCCTTATTTTTCCCAAATCCTCTCTCAGCTTCATTTTTACAAACTACCCAGGACTCATCTAGACACCACTATACTCAGCCCTCCCAGCATAACAACATGTGCACATTATTCTTTGCTCTTATGGTACTTTCCAGCTCCTTTGCCAAACACCAGTCGTGATTCACAGCTTAAATGGCTTTCTCTGTATCCGAGAAGCTTTCTATCTTCCTTCTCTGCCTCCCTTCCAGACCTAAATATTAATACCTAAATTCTGTGTGCCTAACGTAATGCACATGCCTTTGACTATTCAATAAGTATCTATTGGCTGCCTCCCAGGTCCCAGACACATTTTGCTAGAGCTTGGAGATACGTATGTCAACAATGCATAGCACTGACCACATGACACTTACAGTCTAGCAGGATATAAACACATCAACTGAATTACAAAACTAATGGATGTAAAGGAAGAACAGTCCAGAAAAAAAAAAGAACTCTCATGTGCTAAGGACTTGAGGCTGGAGGGAAGCTGGGATGATGGACTGATGGACAAACGTGTTGAAGGTTACCGTGAAGGGAGGAGAGAGGGAGGGGGAAGAACTGGAAGAGAGGAGGAGGAAGGATAGGGAGGTCCAGATCTCATGGGTCTAATGTGAAGGCTTTTGGATTTTATTCAAAATATAATGGAAATATGGGGAGGGGCTTGGTGCTTCATAAGGGGCAAAACCTTGTTTTATTCATCACTGTCTTCTTCATGACCAGAAAAGTGCCTGGCATGAAGGTGCTCAGTACATGTTTATGGAATGAGTGAAGGAGTTAGTGAATTAGTGATGTAACGACTTTTTATTTTAGATATATCACTGGGCTGTTACATGGAGAATGAACTGCAAGGAGGCAAGAGAGGGGATGTATATAAGGCAAAGAAATGCCTAAGTCTTGTGTAGTGGCAGCCCATGTTGGACCTCACTGGGCTGTGGCAGTATAGCACAGTAGTTGCAAGAGAAAGCCAGACCATCCTGGGTTCAAATCCCAGTCCTGCTGCCTGCTAAGCAGCATGACCTTAAATGCATTGCTTTCAGCAATTGCTTCTTTATCAGTAAAATAGAGGCAATAATAGTAACTACCTGTTGTATTGCTGTGAGGATTCAATTAAGAAGAACAGGGAGGAGGAGGAAAAAAAGTTCCAGGCACATAGTAATAGTTCAGGGAATGGGAAGGCAGAATAGTATAGAGACCAAGGTAACAGTTTCTTGAGTCAGACTGCTGAGGTTCAGATCCCGATTCTGTTATTTTGTTACTTACTGTTAATGGCTGTGTAACCTTAGACAAGTTCCTTGGTTTCCCTGCAGCTCTGCTTCCTGGTCTGTAAAATGGGGGAAATAGTACTACAGCTCCACAATCCCTTATCCAAAGTCCTTGGTACCAGATGTGTTCAGAAATGAGAATGGTTTTTAGATTTTTAGAAAAGCAATGCAGTTCATGTCCATATATTTTACAATATTCTCATTGGATTCACAAATGCCTCCATAATCAAACTTCTCCCTTTTGCAGCTAGCCATGTACTTACACAAACACACTAAGTGGAATTAAAGAAAAAAAGACCACAGATCATGATTAATTTAGATCAGAACTGGCTTCCAAATAAGTTGTGAAATAAACTGGATGCGTGTTCCAGTTTGTTCCCCGGCACCAGCAGCACGGCCCGGCAGAGAGATGCACTCACCACGTGTCTCCTGCATTTCCTCTCCCTGGATGATTTTCTTGTCCATCTGGTCTGATGAGATTTCCAAGGTCTGAGCTCTCTGAATTGGTCTGTGGGATGGAATAAGGTTAGGGCAAGGGATTTACAGTGTAACAAAGGCCCCAGGGTGGAGTTTCCAAGGGTCCTTCTGAATGCAACTTTTAACACTTGAGAGAGGAGGAGGGGACATCTCCTCCAGCCCGACAGGGAAGCTCCTTTGTCATTGGCTGGCAAGAAAGCAAGGTAGGGTCAGGTGAGGACTACTTCCCTACTCCCAGATGTAACCTCCACAAAGGCAACAGTCTATTGCCTGCTTTGTTGACCGGTACGTTCTAAGCACCAGCCAGGGTGACTGGCTCATAGAGATACCCAATAAATATTTATTATTGAATGAGAATGAACATTTCTAGTTTCTTTGGTAATCATGTCAATCTTATATAGACGATATGATTCTCATCTCCTTTTTACATCTGAGGAAACTGATGCTCGGACAAGCTCAAGTCGTCAGGATCCACATTTTGGCCTCAGCCCCAGCTCTTTCTTCTGTGTCTGGCCACATCAAGTGCTCTATGAAGGACAGGCTAACCTGGTGTCTGGATGTACCTCCTGTCAGCCGGGGCAGACCAGGGCAGGGCAACTGGGCAAGACTGAGGCTGAGCTCAGTGGTCTGAGAGAGTACAGCCCAATCAGAACCCTTGGCTTGACCAAAGTAAGCACAGAAGGCTCTGAGGAAAGATATGACTTTTTCAGACTTAATGCTCCTGGACTGCTTAGGTCCACTTCTCTGAGCTGGACGTCCTGGGCCAATGCCAAGTCACTGGTCTGTGACTGTGCAGACTGATCATGCCGAGAAATGGTCCGTGTCCTTCCCCAAGCTCTCTTAGTTCACGGAAGAGGAGGGAACCTTATTATGTAATTCTGTCTCAACCGCTCACTGACTGCATGACCTTAGGCAAGTCACTTTTTTGTTTTTCTCTTCAGTGTAGTAGAAACAAAGAGTGGCCATGTTTATGTATAAAACTGTAGAGAGAATCAGAGACACTGATGAGTGTAAAGCGTCTAGCATGGTCTCTGTTATGTTAATAAGCCCTCTTCAGTGGTAGCTGCTCCTACCGCTGCTGCTACTTGTATTATTATTTTATATGGAGGTCTCCAGCCAGTCCACGACATCACCAGCTGAATTTGAGACTCAGGACGAGGTCAGGGCTGTGTGCTGACAGTAGTCTAAAAGTCGGGTGAGGACAGGGACTTTGTTTCAGCCCCCATTGTATAGGACATGGCCCATAGTGGGCTCCCCATACTCATTTGCTGAAAGAAAAGACTGATCAAAAGGGTGGACATGGTCATCCATTACTATGCTTATAGCTCTGTAATGAGACTTCTACAAAAGCAAAAATTCAGCAATGTATATTCAATCATAGACTCTTAGAACATGGACAGTGCTTGAAGCAAATGCAAATTCAGAGCTATTGAGAAACCAAAGAACAAAATGAGAAGTATGTGTGTTTGCTTGTTTTGTATAGAGTTTTATTTGCCTGTTACCATCGTGCCTTTTTCATCCTGGGGGTTTGTAATTGCTCAAAGACATAGAAAATAATTACATTTGTTTATATATACTTATAGAATAAGTGTGGAAAATATACACTGGAATGTCAATAATAGTTATTTTGAAGTAGAGTGATTGCAGGTAATTTTTAATTTTTTCCCTTTGTTTATATATACTTTCCACTATTTCAGTGGAGGGCCATGAATTACCTAGGTAATTCACGTAGAAATGTAAAGCGAGAACCTAAGACCCTCCAAAATACAGTACTTTCACTTGTACCAACCTATGGTTTCTTTAAGGCCAATTTCCAAATGGCAAGTCCCCTGTCTGAATTGGGAGCAAGAAGGGCACATAGGGAAAATGGTGGCCACCTGTGCCTAGACATTTAGGAAGGGCCATTAAACGGAAGGAAAATACTGTTCATAGGCTTCTATTACCGGCTGCACATCATGCTGAGTGCTACCATTACACACTTTAATTTATTCAAGAATACTGCAACATTACACACTTTCATTTAATCCAAGAATTCTGCAAAGGTAGACATTTCTCTCCCCATTTCACAGAAAAAGAGACTGAGAGAAATTAAGTTCCTCTAAGTCACATATTTAGGAAGCTGTCATTTAGACTCAAAATACCGTACTTTTAACCACTATATCCCCAAATTTAATAATACTCATTAAACCCAGCGGTTGATATATTTACATATCTCTCCATCTCCATCTTTCTGTGTATATATTTTCTACATGTACTATAAATATAATGTGCACATGTATACATGTCTGTGGACATACACACTAATGACTGCAACTTCTGGATTTTTACAGAAAAATAAAATGGATAAAGTGGGTAGGAAGTTACTTTAATGTGAGTAGGGTCATAGATGTCTATTTGCTTATCACCCAGAGTTACAGGGTTAAACTCAGGGACAATTGTGTCACCATAGTCCTAGAAAGCCAAAGCTGGAAGGAATATTGATGATGATCTAGTTCAGTCATTGTCAACCTCTTTTCTTTCTCTCTCTCACACACACATCAGCAGAACCTTTTGTTCAAGCACAATTTTAGAAAAACCCAATGTGCAAAACAGAATAAAAGCAGGTGGCTTAGGGATCTTGTTGAAGCCTCCTTCTCAGAGGTCTCTGGGACCTTTGATAGAGACCTAGTGCTTAGAAACCATGGATGTAGACCCCGCCCAACCCCTTTTGTCACAAAGAGAGACACAAGGACATGTTTCCAAGTCTCTGAGAAACTTCTTGCCAGAGGAGGGATAGAGCTTGAGGACTTAACTCAGAGCTCTCTTCATGCTTGATGCAATTATTTATTCAATTTTTTTTTTTTTTTTTTTTGCCTTTCCTGATGGAAGGTGAAGTACTTGGAGGGCAGGGATGGTGTCTGGACTATTTTCCATTGTATCCTCAGTACCTAGCATGTGGTAGGTTGAATGGACAATGGGATGGGTGAATGTAGATCCTTTTGCCCAGTCTGGTGCTGCCATGCTGTGAGTTTATGACGCCTCCAAACGATGAGTCAATATCTTCACATATGTGCATCCTGGAACTAGTAGCCCATAACCCAAGAGGCTAATTATCCTGAATAATAATCCCTCCCTCCCCGTATTCCTGCACCCTGAGGCCTCTCATCATTCCATAGCCAGCAGCTTCTGTCATTCAGCTGTCAGATGCAGAGTTAGGATTTTTTTAAAAAAATTCAGCTGACCCCATTTATTGTTCAGTGAATGTTAAATCCATGGAGAAATCCATCTTCCTTCCTTTTCTCCTCCCCCTCTGGAGCTGGGAACCTCCTCCTTTTCCTCGGTGACTTCAGAGCACTATCCAATAGCTTTCCCAGAGGTCAGCTTCAGGCGAGGTCTTCTGTGAGCTTTAATAGCCTGGATGGCAAGGGGTGGGGGCGGGGAGGTGGAGTGCGCTGAGTCGGGAGGGAAAGCCCATCCGCATCCCACTTAAACCCATTCCTTGCAGTTTGGGGTTGTCCTGGTTTCACCCTTTTGCTCTGCTATATTTCATGCTGGGGGTGGGGGCCGTGCAGAAGAAGGGACCCGCATCGGGGCCCCTGACTCACTTTGGCTCCGAGATCTCAGCCTTGAGCAAGTGGGCCGACCTCTGCAGCTGGCCTTGCCTCTCCTCTTGGCCAGGGAGCAGAGAGGCTCAGACTAGGGGAGCTCGGAGAAATCACAGGGCCTCAGCCTCTTGCTGGGGTGGCCTCTGGGCAGCTGTGGGCTGTTTTCTCTGGCCTCTTCAATTAAAGGGCACTTTACCCTTTTCAGGGCCTCTGTAGACCTGCTATGCTCCCTCCCAGGCACTGGTTGAGGAGCATAGCTGCTCCTGAATGTCCGGATATCACTTGATACAAATTAGTTTTGCCAGAAACTGTATCCTGAAAACCAGAGTTAATTTGATCCCCATTAGAATGTTCTGGCTTGCAGTCTCAGGGTTTGGAGAGCACAGATAATCTAGAGTTTCCCTCCTCGAAGGACCCTGGAAAATCGTGGAGCACAGTCTCTCCTCCATCCCGTTGGAGCATCGCCTTGGCAAGTTTGCCATGCCTGTGATATTATTAACTTTAACTTAATGTGTTCTTCTTGAAATTGACTCATTTATTTCTTTCTTTCCTTCTTTCTTTTTTTTTTTATTTTTGGATAAAATCAATAATTTCAAAATGGAAATTTATATCACTACTGGTAAATGGAAATCCAGGATTACTTGCCATAAATAGAAGATAACTCTAAAAATCAATACAGTGAAAACAAAACAATTTCACAAAACCCTGAACAAATGCTGTTGTCTCTGGAAGGTTCTGAGCAAGAGTATTGTTTTCTCTTTTTTAAAGAAGGGAGGCTGGCGAGTGTCACAGAGGTGTCAAGACCGTATCAGCATCCTTTGTGACTGAATGTGAGGAACTGTAAGGAAATTAGAAAGTAATTTTTTGGGGCATTAAATAATTTAATTTTGATGTGTCCCACACTTTGGTAAATACCATGTCATGCAATAGAATGATTTTTACAGGGGAAGGAATCAGCTTCTGGTCACAGTAAATTTGAGACAATGATGGGACTAAACCCAGGACACCACAACCCAGAGTATGTCCTGCCTGTCCCCTTAACACGTATCAAGTTGCCTCTTTGAAGGGAACAATTCACTTTTCAGGAGTGGGGCCTACTGGATAAGGATTTTTTTAAAGATTATTTTAAGTCAATGCTCTTTTTTTGTTTTTTTTGAAACAGGGTCTCATTCTGTTGCAATGAGTAGAATGCAGCGATGTCGTCACAGCTCACTGCAGTCGCAAACTCCTGGGCTCAAGCAGTCCTCCTGCCGTGGCTCCCCAGAGTGCTAGGATTACAGGTGTGAGCCACCGCGCCCAGCCTGGATAAGGATTTTGTCAAGAAAAATATTCCTTGTTTTTTGCCATAACACTCTGTCTCTGTGATATTAAGACAGATATTAAGTTTTCAGCATTCTCTCTACCACTTCCTATTAAGAAGTGCATCAGAATTCAGTGAATCAAATGATTTATAGTAACAAAGTGATACGGAAATCTATGCTAAATTTTAAAAACTAAAAAGTAAATCAGTCACAAGCATGCTGAATTTGAGTAGTTCCTTCATTCCTTCATTTGTTCACTCATTCGATATTCAATATGCATTGAGTGACTTACACCTTTAGATGCATCAACTACAGCTAGTAGAAGGCCCTTTGGAATCTGATATCTTGTTCTTCCGTAGCAATTTTCTAGAACTTCAACTTTTACCTGAGGTCAGGGAGCCAAAAGACAGGCTTACCCCAAATTTGATTTTTTCCAGATTTTCCAAGAGAGGGAAGAGAGGTTGTAACCTTTGTTCAGTACAGGCAACATGGCCAGGACTGTGCTAAGTAGGTGCTATTTTCCCTACCTCATGCGTGGAAAGGTTCAACTAAAGTGCTTTGCCCAAGTCACAACAGCCTAGAAAGGTAACAGTTTGACTTGGACTCTAGTCTTTGTGATCCCAAAGCCAGTGAACTTTCTACTGCAGCTCAGTGCTACATGCTGAGACGCATTTTGAGAGCAGAGCACTTTTCTTACATGTGTTTCCCATTCCATTGCAAAGCCTAACACTATGTCGGACACATAGCTATTGAGCAGAAAATATCTGCTGAGGATAATGGTGATATAGCAGATGGGAGGAAGTTGGTTGAAGTTCAGAAAAGAAAAGTGAAGGAAAACAAGCAATGACTGCTGGCCCAGTGCTCTTTGGACTTTATTCCCTCACCTGGGGCTCCTTGGATGTGAACGCTATAAACATCTAAAGTTGCATCTTTTTATTTATTTTTAATTTGGGAACTAAAATGAATTGAGGTCAGACTGGTTATCGATCATTCTTGTTTTAGAGTCAAAAGTAGACTGTCTGTCCTCTTCCCTGGCATGTCTACAGACTCTTCTTCAAACCAACAAATCATTTTTTAAAAATGAAATGAAAAAGAGAAGTGGAGGGTAGAGGGACTCGCTCTTCAAAAGGAGGTTTTGCCTGAGCCTAGCTCAGGCATAGTTTAAGACACCCAGCCAGGGGAACAAAGCCTTCAACTCTCTCTGTCTCACCTGGTCCCATCCTCGGATGCCTGAGCCTTCTCTGTAGTGGGTCCTGTCACCTCAGTCCTGCTGGCTTCCCCCACTGAAACATTTGCCATTCTCTTCATAACACTAGTAATTTTATAGATTTCCAAAGGAATCTATAAAGTCCACCCAAATCCCTTGACTTCCCTACAGAGGTTGGGTCCACTCACTGACTGTGCTCATGGCAGCTTGGATCAAAGAGGCTGATTCCAAAATGGTGATGACAAGTTTCAGGGCACCCGGCCTTGGAATCTTTACCTTTCCTTTGACTTCTGAGTTGGGTTTGTCACCCCAGCACACACAACAGTCACCTAGCTGGAGGAGCACTGGTGCAAGAGTTGGGAATCAAGCCCAGTCCTACTGTGGCTTGATGCGTGAACTCCAGCAAGTCTCGCTCTCTTTCTGTTTCTCAAAATGATGAGTTTGGACTAGATCAGAAGTTTCCAAAACAATGTTATTACATCCCAGGGATGATTTGAGGCACCCCAGGAGTCAGCAAGGGAGGCAAATTTGAGTGGACGAGAGCTTGGGCCCACTCACTTTCTGCTACCCATTGGTTTTTTCCCCAGGAAATTTGATTAAGACTGAATGGTTCTTTGTTTAAATAACAAAGAGTTTCAAGTGTCTGAAAGACACTTATCACTCTCCCACCCCCTCACACACCAATTCCCCCAAAGAAAATAAGTAAGATGAGCAAATCACACTATTTTTCTAGTAATATGCCCGTTCTAGATAATAGATCTGAGGCATTAAAAGGAAACTAATTAAGAAGATACCTTGCTCACTTATCCACACCTTCACACATCCCACGAGGGAGGAATCTTAGGATCTTGGTGTTAGGAGAGTTCAGTGTGCCAATTTTGGCCTGTATGAGCTACTGGGAGAAGAAAGCAAAGTCTTCACAGATGCCTTTTGTTTCTCAGAAAATTATTGCAATTAAGTGTAGTTCTGTGTATTAATATTTGTATATGTGGCAGGCTATTTCGAAATCTGCTGGCCATGTCATTATGGATAGAGCTCCAAAGTTGGTTAGACATCATCTTCACTTTCTCTGCCTCTCCTATAGTTCTTGAAAGCTCTTCCTACTTCCTGAGAATCTGAGATGAAAAGGTTCTGCTCCCTCATTCTCCACCTTGATTTCTTACTGTTTCATACTCTACTTTCTAGCCTAACTGAACTATAGTCCTCTAGGGAAAGAGGAGGACTAAACTAGAATGACAACAGTGATTATTGGAGGGTGGAGAGAAGTAGAATCCATGGGACACTGGTGGCGGTGGTGGTGGTGGTGGTGTGTGTAGGGTTGCTGGCAGAGAAGACTGAATAGGCAGAGTGGATTTAGACACTGAGGGTTCAACCAAGACCACTGACTATTCAATGTTAAGGACATTCCCCCGGATTGAAAGGAATAGAGAAGAAGAAATTCTGGAGGAAAGGAAATACTGTTAACTGATGGAACTAAGTCCCGAAGGACTCAAGAAGTGGGCCTTCAGGGATCTGGTACCCATAGGCAGGGGCTGGTTTTATAGAGGCTGAAGGATGCTATTGCCCTGCAGACACCCGTCCCCTAGACTAGGGCTCAGATGAAGCAGAACAGGAGGAGACTATGGGTGATGTCAGAAGAAAGAGAAAGGGATATGCACATTGATTTACTCAGTGTTCTCAGCAAAAGTTAATTCTGAGGAAGGAGGAGAGAGGTGATTTAGATCAGGGAATGGGACAAAATGTTTTGCAACGTGTGGTCCATTTATATCAGAATCACCAGGGAGAACATGATAATAATGCAAATGACTGGATTGGCCCCAAAGCTATTGACTTGGAATTTCTGGGAATTTTTTTTTATACTCTCCCCAGGTGATTCTTATGTCTACCAATGCTTGAGATCCACCCTGATTGAGAATCTCCTTGAGATGATGAAACCAAATGACTGTTTTTGCAAAGGTTCCTCAGGCCCTTTGAATGTCTCCTCTCCTCTCCCGGCTCCACATCCTGGCTTCCTGTGAAAGGCTGAGCCGACAGGGTTTGCCTAAGTCCACGCGGCTTCCTTTAGGCCCACAGGTGGGTCCCATTGGGCCAGAAGGCTGCCATCTATTCATCATGGGAGCCAAGACTGCTTCTTTTCCCAACAGGAAGCAGAGCCTTACAGCAAGACCTTAGAGGTCAGGAGAGCCTGAGTTCTAACCTGGCCTTGTCCCAAGCTACCCTGATATATCAGGTAGAATCAGGTAGACTCTTTCTCCATTTGTCAGGGACAGGAATTCCTGCCTATCTTACAGGGGTATTTGGAGGAGGGAATGAGTTCCTCCTGGGTGTGAAATTTGCTTCAGATCTGCCAACCTAAGTTTTTTCATCAGTAAGAGAGCATAACAACATGCTTACACTACACCAGTGCAGGGCTCATGCTGGTTTCTCTCCCTTCTCCTCTCCCAATCTCCCCCTCACCTACAGTGTTTTCAGAAAGCAACTGAGCTTCAGGTGAGGAATGTAAGCCGCATTTCCAAAGACCACTCCAGGTCAGGCCCAGCGCAGGACTCATGACAACAGCAAAGTAACTAAAGCTGTGACTCTGTTCCAGGTATTCTGGTAATGCCCACAACAACCCTAGGAGGTAAAAATTGACATCCTTGTATCGCAGACAAGGATACTGTGCCCTGAAGCAGACAACAGGTGGTGGGACCTAGATTTAAACTCAAGTCTGTTTGAATCCACACCTTATGCCCAGAGATGTTATATAGACATAAATCCATCACTTAGGAAATTCCAATTTTGTGGTCTGAAATAAAGGCCCAGAGTGCTAAGTATTGCAGAGGATGGACTGAATACTTGACGTGGAATTATAGAAGAAAGAAGGGAATGATTCTGACTCTGGTGCTCTGAGAAGGCCATTTGGAAGGAGTAGGATTAAACCAGGGACATTTCATGTGGGCTTTTTATGTGTGTGTTTGTGGGACTTGAAGGATGCCTGTGGGTTCAGTTGGATAGGAGAGTGAGCATAAGCAAAGCTGAGGAGGCAGGAAACTTCCACTCACATTTGGAGACATAAATGGTCTTACAGGTAGTATAAAAGCATAGAGGCAAACCACGAGTACAGAGATACTACAGGACCAGATGTGGGGGGCCCCAGTGCCATGCTAGGCATGCTATCTGTGGGGCAGTGTACATGCCCAGCAGAAGTGGGCATCAAACAAAAGCCTGGAGGCAGGAAAAGGGCAGGCCCCTTTGGGAGTCACCCCGGTGTTCAACATGGCAGGAGTACAGGGTCGCCTGCCCCATTTGTTTCCTACCTCCAGCCAGAGTCCTTTTGTAAAGGTTGCAGGGCCCTCTGGGCTAGGATCACCTTGCAAAAGAACATCCATCCCGCCTGCTGTCTGGATTGAGCAAGAGGCTGGAAACAGGGTGAGGAAGCAGCAGCTGTGAGTCAGACCGCCCCCACGCAGGCTCCAGCCCCGGGCCTGGGGCCCCAGCTGGGATCGGAGCTCTTGCCTGGGTTGCATTTGCCGAATACGGACTGTTGGGCCAAGTGTGGCTCAGAGCTGCCCTGACTCACTGGGAGCCGTCACAGTTACTTGTGCCCCTCTCCTGGCGTTTATATCTCTTTGTCTTCTTCCTCTACGTTTTGCCCCCTTCTCTTCCCTTACCTCCTGTTCCTTTTTTTTTTTTTTTTTAACTTCCTTCTGGTTTTCCCTTTTAAATTTGCCTTTCTTTCTTTATTTTCGGCTTCCTCCTCTTCCTCCTTTGAATCCTTTTTTAACTGACATTTTTGATATTTGCAATGTGACTCAAGAGACCCGGGTTCTAGACCAGGCCACCAGCCACTCACTGTGTGGCTTCAGAGTCACCTCTTTTCTCTGGACCTCGATTTTCCCATCTGTCCAGGGAGGCAGTTTGATTTGATGGTGTTTAAAAACATGACCCATCAGGACTTCTCCTTCTGGAATTCTCTGCTGCTTACTCCTTTGCCTCTTTCGTAGGATCATCATGACAGAGATCACAGATGTCAGCATGCATTCAGGGTCATGGATCACCCTGGCTGCCTGCAGAATCACTATTGAGCTTCTGTTGCCCAGACCCCCCTACCAGGCCAATCTGATGAATGTTTATGGAGGTGGGGCTCAGGTATCTGTTTTTTCAAAGCTCCCCCAGGAGCAGCAGGGTGAAGAACTACTGATTTAAAAGAAGCTACCTTTTGGTAAAGGCAGAGAGACTGAGGCATTGAGGCCCAGAGCTGGGAGGGGACCTGTCCAGAGCCACAAAGTGAGTCAGTGAAGACAGAACCAGAACCAAGCCTCCCACCATCTCTGTCCCCTTGGCCTTGACTTTGAATCACCTTAAGCAAATGCCATGGGCTCCAGTGGAGCCAGGCAAGAGAGCAACCTCCTGACTGTGCCAGACCCTGGCTTAGAGGCAAGGCCCAGACACAGCCCCATTAAGCCAGGCAGTGCCTTACGGGAATCGCTTCTGGCTCCAGCTTAGAAAACAAACAGAGTGCTTTGGTTTTCTTTGGCTGTATTCTGGAGTGGGGGAGCTAAGAAGAGAGCACCTGAGGACGCAGGTTTGCTGCTTTTCTCCAAGGCAAAGTGGGTCTGCCAGAAGCAAGGAGCGGAGACAGGTGGGCAGGGCTTGTGGGGGTGAGTCGGAAGTGTATGCCTCCACGGCTGCTGCCGGCCAGCTGCCTGACAACACGCCCCGTGTAGAGGATGATGCCTGAAAGGGAGGGAATGGTGCTGGGTGGCAGCTCAGATAAACCCTGCATCTTGACCTGACTCTGAACAGACCCTCTCAGGTGTATGTGAGTCCCAAGCCTTCCTCCCGGACACTGGTTATAGCAGAAAGAGACCTAGGTTGCAATCCTGGTTGTAGCTGCTGTTTATTGAGCATTCCCTCCATGCCGGAGTCTGGGATAATTTCTTTATACTTTGTATATAACTCTCATGGATTTTTCACAGCTTGCTGAAGTAGGAATGATTAGTTTGCCCACTGCACAGATGTGGAAATAGTATCAGAGAGATGAAGTTGACCACCCCACAGGTATAGTCCTAAAGGTACATAGGAGATCAGAACTCAAATTCAGGTCAGCCCGATTCCAAAGTTCAGCCTCTTAGCCATTATGCAACACTATTTTTGTATGAATCAGCAGACCTGGGTTTGAATCTGCATCCTCTTAAAGACCATGTGACTTTAGACAAGTTAATTCACCTCTCTGGGCCCCATTTTCTTTCGATGTAAATTGATGCTTGTTCTGCTTATTTCACATGACTGGTGTGGGTATCAAATGAAAGTTGGACATGAAAGGGGTTAGTAAACAACAGAGGGATATACAAATGTAAGAGATTACTGCTGTTATCGCCAAACACAGCTGTGTCCACACGTGGGGAACCACCATCCCATATACACCTGTCTGCACTTATGACCTTGGCCATCCCTGGCAACCTCTTTGGTTCCCAAGGACTCAGGTGGAGGAGTGGAAGGGGAGGGAGAAAATAATAAGAACCTATTTATAAAACACTTCACATCTCCCAGATGAAAGCTTCTAGATAAATATCATGGCACCACATAAATAAAACATAAATGGAATAATATTATTTTTACCCTCTCCAGCTGGCATGCCTGCAGACACTCTCCTAGAAGCTGAGGGTAGCTGGGTAAGGTACAGAGAGCAAGGGCTTTGGAATCAGCGATAAGAATTCAAGCCCTGTTCCTTCCAGGTATTGGTTGCTTGACCTGGGAGCTGGTTACTTAGGCTCTCTGAACCTCAGTTTCCTCACCAGAGTTGGAAATTAAAACAAACAAACGAAAAAATCTATCATCTGGTTGCTATAACAATTAAAACAGTTTCTGTACATATCTCTTTTATAGAACTCATCACCTTTCATGCTATTGACTTCTATATATGCCTGTCTTCCCCATTCTACTGTAATGTTTCAAAAGGCAATAGCTGTGTTCCATTTTGCTATGATGGTACATGCTCCATGAATGTCAAATTCTTTTCCTCTGTAGTTCTCTTGAAGTTACTCTATGTTTACACTCCTAGGCCAGAATTCAGATCCATGCCTGCCTCTTAACTCAATATATAACTCAACTAGAACAGAATATGTGGAACTCAAGAACCCTGGCTTACTAAGATGTCCAGGCTCCGCTACTTCTTAGTTGTTTGATGTGGGGCATGTCAGCTTACATCTTTGAGACTCAGTTTCTTCATCTCTGAAATGGGACAATGTCCCTCATATCCTATGTAGATCCTTGCTAGGAGAATCAAATATGATACTGGCAGTGTAAACTCTTTGCAAACTATAAAGCATTTGGAAAGTAAAAAGGAGTGTAATCTGTAGTGGGAACTCACTGTATACAATATACTGGTGTATTTGATTTTATAGTGTCATTTCTGCTAGGCTTTGAGTACCTTACTTCTGGAGTCCTTTTACTCCATCATCTAAGACTCAGTATCTTCAGTTTTTACCTTTGGATAGGAAGACTCAGGCCATCACCACTATCCCAGCTGTTCCCAAGTCACTCTCATCCTGATTTCCTTCCTGACTTCTCCTATAACTGCAGTCAGGGAACCCGAACATTGTGCAGCTGGAAGTCAGGGGACCAGAAATAATGTCTGGGCCTTGAGTCTGACATCCACTCCGGAACTCACCTTCTTTTAGTGTAAAATGGAGAGTCCACATGACAGTGATCATCAGCTCTCACACTGTCAGCACTTTTTACTTCATAAGAATATGAAACAACATGGACTCAAAAGGTGCAAGCAACTTTCCCAAGGCCACTCAGCAACAAGGTCTGTCTTGATGCTGGACTTGTGTCTTATTTATCTCTTTAATCCCCACTTCCCAGCACATGCCTGTCCTGTACCCTTTATTCAAAAAAAAAAGGTTTGTTTGATGCATTCTGACACTGGCCACATGTGAATTTGCTTCATTTTTCTTTCCTGATAAAAATTGATAATTTTAAAACTGGATTTTAAGAAAGATTGGATTTATCTATGAAACTCCCTAAACCATGGTTTTTCAAATAAGTTTCTCTCAGAGCTTAAGGACTCTGTGGTTAGACCTCAGGGGATGGCAAGCTGTGCAGTGGAAGAGCCGACTGGGGTGGGGAGTAGGGGCTGGGTACCATCAGAGGACCCCACTCTCACCTGTGTCCATATAGGATGTATGTGCAAGGTTTCTTGGAGAAGTGGATTCTACTGCTTTGAAAACGTTTGAAAAATGACTGCTTTAGGGTAATAAGAAGGAATTGGGATATTCCCAAATAAGGCGCTTAGTATGGAGTGGTGAGTGCATGTGAAGACTGTAATCCATAGTTAATTCTTCGATTTTGGGAACAACACTTTCTATGTAAATCGTTAGGGCACTTCCATAGCCCTTTCAGGACCATGTGTAATTACAGAAACCCGCTGGCACCCGGCCGCAGTTAGGGGCTGAAACTCCAGGCCCTCCCCAACTCTGTTTTCTTGAGGCTAGCCAGTGGCCCCAGGCAGGCGGCCCCGCACCCCGTGCCAGGTCTGGCATCCCTGGCTGCGAGTTGGCACATCTGGGTGCTTGGACTCACTTTGGGCCAGAAGCTGCTGATGCCGTCCAAGAACATCGCTGGGAAGCTGGAAGGAACTGTCCCAGGGGCTGCAGACGAGCAGGGCCCATCCATGTTTTCTAAGCCATACAGGGGAGCAGGTAGCTGGGCCAGGAACAGGCTATTGGCACTTTCACCAAGGGTCTTCTGGCTCAGAGTCCAAAATAAGCCGGGCAGAATGTTTCTGCAGCTGGGAAGATGGGGAAATCCCTATGAGGCCTTTTTATGCTTCATGACTTTTTATGTCCTCAAGACAGCCGCAAAAATCTCTCTGAGCTTCATTTTCTTTGCCATGTTTCCCACAGATTTGGCTCCTGAAAAATTGCTGTGTGTTTGCTCGTGTGGTCTGGAGGCCCTACCCCCAGCACCTAATCTGAAGTATAACCTTTAGCATCAAAAGTATAAGGTCTGTGTGCCCTCTCTTTGTTCCAGTGTAAACTTCTGCTACCTCCTAAGAACCAATTGAGCAAACAGCCCACAAACAAATATGTGTAACTGTCAGAAATGTGATAGAGCTGTCAAAAGCACATGATATCTAGATAAACAGAAGAACCCAAGTCTTCCTCTCCTCTTTTTCTGGCATGTGTAAACATAGCAAATCACCTATAAAATTAGAAAAGAAAAAGGTTCCCCCCAACCCCCGCCAGGGAAAGATCTGCCACTATCATGTCTAAGATACCATTGTCCTTTGTCAATGGTGATTTTTGATGCTAAATATCTTTTGGGGGGTGGAGTGCTAGAGGTGAGGATGCTGTCACAAGGTGAGTCACTTGCTTAGACATGAAGGGTTTCTGGGTTGTTCCTGTCTCCTCCCCCAAATATCTGGGCACATTCCATTTTTCATTCAGATATCTCACTTCTCCCTAGACACTGCATATTCCCTAGCATGACTGCCTCAGTGCAAATTTCAGGGTTGATTCATCATAGAACGCTGGAATGTCAGCCATAAAGTGCCCTTGGAGAGTTCTTAGTGTAAGCCCCTTAGTTTGCAAAGGAGGACCTTTTGGCAGTCCCTTCCCAAGTGCTTCTGCGGGAAATTTGGACATTGCTAACTCATTTTCTGTTCTCTGAGTTAGGACTAGACTGTGTCATGTTCTAACAGGGGAAAAGACCGTGAAGGGTTTAGTCAGCCACCCCATGTCACATTGGCGTTGCGGGGGGCAGTGGCAAGTCCTGAACTGCGTGTCCTCATTAGTGCTTGTCCACTGGGCCCTGCAGCTCGGTAGAAGATACCAATAGGAACCTCACAAGCATCATCCTGACGTCACAGTTCGTTCTGGGGCCAGAGGGTTTGTCAGCAGGTCCCAGCAAGGAGCTGAGAAGCGTCTATCAACTCCAAATTCACATGAGAGGAAAACAAAATTCCATCATAATGTTGACCATCTGTGGATGAGGACGATTTTTCAAGGGAGGCCACAGGAGAGGGGGATAAGGAAAATAAGGACTATTGCCTTAAGGGATTATGATTTGAAAGCGGATCACTGGTTCACCCGAACAACATAGGATGTGGCATAGCAGTGAGTTATTTTACCTTGTGAAACTTCTGTTTTTAAATGAATTTTGATCTTTTTTTATGGTAATTTGTTACAAAATACTATGTGTCATGATCAAAAACAGAGTGTATCGAACTGCCTTTTTGCTATAATCCCCAAACCTATGAGTATGAAAAATTTCCCTCATTTTTAAAAAATATTTTCTATGCATCACAAAAACTTGCCAGATGGTATTCAGGGTGCTTATCTAATAGAGCTAATATTCAATTCAAAAAATATTTTACTGTGTTCAACAGAGATACTATATAACTTTTTTTTTTGGACTATATGATTCAAAAAATGAACATCAAAGTTATTCCAAAAGTCAAAGTCTTAAAACATTCATTTGATGAATGAGTCTGATAATATTCTTCAATAATTCCGTTTTTTTTTTCCCTGTTTTCCCCAGAATATATAGCTTGGCTTTGTTCAGATTTTTCTTGGTTGCTTTTAAAGTTAACATTGAACTTACTTTTTATCTGACCCTTGCAATGATCTTTGACAGAAAGTAGTAAACATACTAACTTGAATCGATCTGATTTTAAAACAACTTATTCAATCGAAGTGATAGGATTTATTAGGACTCCTTAGAGACAATGCATCTTAGAGGATATCATAAACCACTAAAAGTTTCTTACTTTTTTAGTTCATTCAAAATTATATAATTATGTTTATTAGACTCTAATATAGTTCGTTGGTGTAGATGTTAATTTATAAAGCTTTCTTGAAAGCAAATTAGCAATATGTATCAAAATAATTAACTTATTTTAAAAAAAGTTCATAAAAGATATATATGTCAGGGTATTCATGACAATGTTTAATAGAAAGAAAATAAAAGAAAATCACTTAAATATTACCACTGAAGAAAGCTTGTTACAAAATAGTATATGGGGTCAGGGCAGAAGGGAAATAGTGTGACTATAAAAAGGCAATATGAGAGGTAATTGTGCTGATGAAAATGTTCTGTATCTTGACTGTATCAATGTCAGTATCCTGGGTGTGATACTGAACTATAGGTCTGCAAGTTGTTACCATAAGAGAAAACTGGGTAGAGTATATAAGATCTGTCCATATTGTTTCTTATAACTGCATATGATTGTATAGTTATCTTAAAATAAAAATGTAATTAAAAATAGTACGTGGAGTATTATAATTAAAGCACTTCTGGTTTTAGGGGTACACATGTCTTTAATAGAGGACTCTAGGGGAAATCTCATAAATCAAGAAGGCACAGGAACAGGGAAGTTATTAGAAGCCTCATGTGCTATTCTCTCAATGTTTTACAGGCCCATCACCTCATGCCTCCCTCCTTCTCTATTTCCACCTGTCCATGGTATACAGTCGCTGTCCGCTGTCCCAGTCTAGTATTTTATCTAGCTGCCTATCTTCCTAGTACCTTAGTACTGCCAACTCTAATTCCTGGGGGGAAAATGTGATTATGCCACCTTGGGTTATGTTTTTACTCTCAGTCCAATTCACCATGATTGAAAGGATAGGGTTACTCAGGAAAACCATGGCTAAGAGGGCCCAGTGTTGTGTGTGTTGGGGCCAGTTCTCAGAAAGCAGAGTTATAATCTGGGTAGACCTCATAGTGGCTCATGCAATTATAGGTCCTCTCTCTCTCTCTCTCTCTCTCTCTGTCTCTCAGTGTGTGTGTGTATTATCTATCTAGTCAAGAAAAAAATGACTATAAGAGTATATACTAAAATGTTATGTAATCAGTTATTTTCTTTGTGTTAGGTCTGGAAGATTTTTATTTTGTTCTTTTTTCCCCTAAATTTTATAATATGAATGTATTTTATTTTTTATAATAAGAAAAATATTTAAAATCATATTAAATTAATTTTTATGCTAGAAAAGGGTATCACACATTTATTATAGAATGGAAATGCAGAAACTTGAACAAATCACTCACAACTATACCAGCTTAAGAGTATCATAATTTCCTTCCTAGTCAATGTCCATTCCTTACATAATGGAGAACATAATATATATGTAACTTTTTCTATTTTTTAATTAGATGTTGAGTTCAAACCTTTCCTCGTAGTATAGTAGTCTTTTTTTAAAAATATTTTCATGTCTGCCTACGGTTTCATAATATGGCTATCTCCAATATTATTAATCATTCCTTAAGTGTTAGACAGTTAGGCATTTCCAATTTTTCACTTATTTTGAAGGCTGCTAAAATAATCATGGGTCTTTGCATTTTAGACAAAAAAAATCATCTTTTACGAAGACTAAGCAACTAGAAGGAATTTTCAAATCTACTAAATAATTCACTTCTCTGATAGAACTTACATGCAGCTGGTCTCTTCTATTGTGTTCCTTTCGTGTTTGAAAATCCCGTCTCTGCATGAGCTCCCTTTGGGGCTGCTGGTTTTAGGTGGCCAGGCTGGTGCCCCGCGCACAGATCATCAGGAAGGCACCTACAGGCTGGATGATCACTCGCCAGGAGAACGCATCCAAGGGCCAAGGCTGCGCCCAAGCAGTTGGCCGCCGTGGTGAACTCATTTTGACTACAGGCCCAGAGCTCCCCCTCTTAGTGTGTTATTCCCTTTGTCCTCAGGTCTCTGGGGATCTGGGATTCAGAGAGGATTAAAAATGAAACTCTACAGATAATTAGGGGGAAAACTGCAAGAAATCATTTTACCTTTCTCTTCCAGCGTATTCCTTTCAGTAGAAGATAAATTTAGATGGACATGATATTTTCTTCCTTTCCGTATTTTTCAAGCCCGTGATCTGGTGCAGGATTGATGGATGGCGAATTTCCCACCAGACATGAATAAAAATTTAAATTAGAACTAGAGCATCTGAGAGCCAAGAAGATCCATAGAAATAAATCCACTATGGAGATATGAAATATTAGGAACGGAGAAGGTAAAGGGTGTATCCTATATTTTATAGCTAGGCATTGACTGGAAAAGTCAGCTTCATGTAGCTGAGACTCACGTGCTTTATTTTATCACATCGAGATGCCATTCATTTTAAGAGCCACTTTATTTTAGGTGCCATTGAGAAAGCAAAGAAAATTCTGCCAACTGAACTATAACTCAATGCTTTCTGATCAATTACATTTTTAGACTTTATACTTACTGAAAAAGCTCATCCATTCTGATTACATTTTTATAAATAGAGTAATCCCCCTCCCTTAGCCACAGTTTCACTTTCCACAGTTTTAGTTACCTGTGATCAACTAATATTAAAAATATTAAATGGAAAACTCTAGGAATAAACAATTCATAAATGTAAATTGTGCACTATTCTGAGTAGCTTGAAGAAATCTTGTGCCATCCTGCACAGTAGGTGAATCAGTCTTTTGTCCAGTGTATCTGCGCTGGATAAGCTACTCACTGGTTTGTCACTTAGTAGCCATCTAGGTGCTCAGATAAAAAAAAAAAATAGTACATATAGGGTTGGTACTATCCATGGTTTCAGATAATCTGCTGGGGGTCTTGGAATGTATCCCCTGTGGAAAATGGGGGACTACTGTACATCCCTCTTGTGATATAAAGCAAAATAAATGTTCAAATATTCATAAAACATCTCCACACTCAGTTTATGCCTTTCTAAAATCATTTTTGACTCAGTGTCATTGAATTCTGTGTTTTTTTCTATATACTGTTGTCCTCTAGGTCGACCAGAAGATTGGTTTTTTGTTTTGTTTTGTTTTGTTTTTTTGAGACAGAGTCTCACTGTGTTGCCCTGGCTAGAGTGCCATGGTGTCAGCCTAGCTCACAGCAACCTCAAACTCCTGGGCTCAAGCGATCCTTCTGCCTCAGCCTCCCAAGTAGCTGGGACTACAGGCATGTACCACCATGCCCGGCTAATTTTTTCTATATATTTTTAGTTGTCCAGCTAATTTCTTTCTATTTTTAGTAGAGACAGGGTCTTGCTCTTGCTCAGGCTGGTTTCGAACTCCTGACCTTGAGCCATCCGCCTGCCTCAGCCTCCCAGAGTGCTAGGATTACAGGTGTGAGCCACTGGGCCAGACTGACCAGAAGATTGTTGATACTTTGTTTCTTTTTTTTCCTCCTTCATAGTTTTTTTGTAACAGCTTCATTGTGGTGTAATTTGCACATAAAATTCACCCATTTGAAGTATACAATTTAATGATTTTTAGCAAATTTACAGAGTCATGTAATTATCACTACAGTCAATTTTAGGACATTTTTGACAACCCCCCAAATAGGCCCCATACCCTTTAGCAGTCACTCTTTATTTTTCTACTATCTCCTCAACCCCACGCAACACTAATCTACTTTTTGTCTCTACTGATTTGCCTATTCCAGGCATTTCTTACAAATGGCATCATACCATATATGGGCTTTTGTGACTTGCTTCTTTCACTTAGTTCTCAAGGTTCATCCATGTTGTAGCATGTATCAGTATGTAATTCATTTTTATTGCAATGTTTCTTAAAAGAAGACTCCATTATTATTAGTATATCTGGTATTTTCCTTCAAGTTTTCGTGTTTTCTTGATCTTACTAGCTCTTATCAATGAAGTTTGTCAGACAACAGTCAAGATTCATATTCCTTCTACAATTAGTTCTTAAGTGGTTGTGGATTGAAATGTCAAGGGTTGTACTTATCCCGTTGGACCACCAAGAATGACAGGCAGGTTCACAAAGGCACAGGTGATGTCATCGGCTGTCTGGCTGATGGAAGCTGTATCACATCATCACCTATAGGATGCATCTCAATTTCAAACATATTCAAAGGCAAAAAAAATATGCATTTTAGAATTCATACAACATGGAATTTATCTTTAAATACTTTTCCTTAGATCAGCCTGAAGAGTTTTCACTTTGAGCACCAAGAGGCAGAGATACTTAGGACACACAGCCCAGAAACTTGAAGGAATAGTAGAAGTCACAAGTCAAACACCATGACTAGAATAGGAGTCCCCTCTGGATCTGAGATTCTCTGCCCTTGAGTATAAGAATCACTTGAAGAAAGATTTTAAAATATGAAATCACAGGTCACATCCCTAAAGATTAATTATCAGTAGAGCTGGTGCAGAACACCAAATCTTCTTATTTTTTCCCTGTCTTCCTCCCTTTCTTCTTTCTCTTCCCCACCTTTTCTCTCTCATTCATTCACTCTTTATTTTCCTCCCGCCCCCCCCGCCCCACCCGCCGCGCTGGCGGGCGAGGCGCCCCGGACACTACGCCCGCGGGCCGGGCGGGCCGCGGGCAGCGAGGAAAATAAAGAGTGAATGAATGAGAGAGAAAAGGTGGGGAAGAGAAAGAAGACAGGGAGGAAGACAGGGAAAAAATAAGAAGCTTTGGTGTTCTGCACCAGCTCTACTGAT
>CAUYRT010084741.1:0-11396 GCA_963574885.1 Lepilemur ruficaudatus
CAGCTACTCTGTAGTCTTTTGGTGGAGGTTAACTTGAGCCCAGTTGTTTTTTTGCTTTTTGCTTTGCTGATGCCACTGCACTATAGACGGGGCAACAGAGTGAGAATCTGTCTGTAAAAAAAAAAAAAAAAAAAAAACAAATAGAAGGAAAAATTAGAGATATACAAAACTGTCTTTTGGGAAGCCAGTCATGTGAATGTGGTTTGCTTACTGAGGAAGGGCAAGGAGATGAGATACTGCAGGCACAAATGGGCTAAAACACTGTGGTATTCCTAGAGTAGACTGCAGTGCTACCCTACACCCACCTGGGATGTGTGCCACTGTGGGCTTCTTGTGAGGTCTGACAGTTCTTCCTTCCCACTCTATCTGCCTCTCTGCCCCTTTTCTTCATTGCAGTTGCCGGTACACTAGTGGTGATTCTCATTGCTAATACTGAGATATTGCATTATTTTTCCAGTGTATCTTTCTCAGGTCATTATCTACTCCAATTCAACCTACTTGTGGCCGCCAAATGCATTTTTATGAAACACTACTCTATCCATGTCTCTTTTACATTCAGATACTTTCAGTAAAGGCTCGCACTGCGCACAATACCAGACTTCTTATCCTGACATTCAAGGTTACCTGAAAGGAGACTGACCTGCTTTATCTCCTATAGCTCTTCGTTATGAACCCTATTTTCAGCTGAGCTCTTCTGTGTGTACCCTATTTTCAGCTAGGCTCAGTCCTGCCTGTCTTTAAAATGTCATACTCATCTCTGCTTTTGCTTCTCTGCAATGAATGATTGTTCTTGCCTAAAACCTTGCTTGGTTCTCTAAGTCCTAAATCCTTCAAGGTCTAACTCAGTACCTGTCTTAATTGTATCCTGCCACTTACTATCTCTTACATTTTTGTTTAGTAGTCCTTATGGTGCTCAGCATAGTTGTTTGTAGTATAGTAGATGCTGAGAATTTGGTGTTAGTGATTGACGCATAGACCTTTAGAAGGACAAGAACCTTTAGAGATCAAGATAGCTCACTTCGTTTTAAGTTTCAGGTTGCTGTGGCACCAGGCCTTTGGGAACTCAGACAGACAAGCCAGCTTAAAGAAATGAGTTGGGTCTTTATTTCTTTCCTTTGTTTAATCTTCTGTCAGAGCCCTTGTGTCACCAAATTCCTCCCAGCTCAGGCACTTGACAGAGAAAACCATTTTCTCCAGTTTAGAGGGAACTTATCCTGGATGCATTGAAAGCATTTAGCTTCTGGGTGCATGCCCAGTGCCTTATACATAGAACAGTTAATTCTAGGGGCTGTCCATGCTCCACTCTGTTCCAATCAGAACTCATTTATGTGTGCCAGGCTGCTGCTGAGCTTGGCATATGCTGGTGGGCAGGAGAGGCCTGGCTTCTCTCTACATATGACAAGCTCTGCTCCCTGCTGGGTAGGGCATATGCCTGGGTGAGAGATCATGGGTGAGAGAGCAGCAGAGAGAATAAAACACTGGGAATGAGAGACTGGGAGTGAGCAATCAGAACAGAAATAAAAGGAGATATTAAAAAATAAAGGAAATTGATATCCGTATTGCTAGTAGAAACAGCCAGGTAGAGTAGGGTTGTGATGTCTTTCTCAGTGTCATGCGTCTTTACCTAGAATTTACCTGAGTCCTAGCATTACCTGAAGATCCCAACTCTACTTTAAGGAGGTGTTAATTTGTTAGTAAAGATGTCCATATTTTAGTTCCACAAGAGCTACTGAACTATTTAATTTGCTTTTGGTTTATGCCAGTGAGACCCTGGGCTACATATGAGAAATGTTTCATTTATCCTTGAATTATGTCCCCTGCAATCATTAAGCTATAGCTTCAATAAATTTAGTAATGATGTCTTCCCAGAGTAACCAGGATATACCTGTCCCGCACTTCACCCGTGTGTTATGCGTCAGACACATGGATTTTATTGCTTCAGATTTTTCATAGACTATACAAAATCATCCATTCAACAACTATTTATTGGGCAACATTCTCTGATATAAAAAATATGGATATCCTTGCCCTCATGGAACTTGCATTTTAGCCAGAGAGAAAATAATAAACATGAAACATAATTAAGTATAATGGTCCTAATAAGTGTGTTAGGAGGTCATAAGTACATTGGAAAACACAAAAGTGGTAGGTTAAAAATATGTGAATGAGATATAATACAGTCTGTAGACTAAAAATCATCTGTATTTTTAATTTGCACAAATCTAAACCTTTTCATGTTTTTTAAAATGTTATTTCATTACTTTTAGAGACAGGGTCTCACTCTGCCACCCAGGCTGGAGTGCAGTGGCATGATCATAGCTCACTGTAATCTTGAACTTCTGAGCTCACATGATCTTCTTGCCTCAGCCTCCTGAGTAGCTAGGAATACAGGCGCATGCCACTGTGCCCAGGTAATTTTTAAAGTTTTTGTAGAGATAGGGTCTCGCTGTTTCCCAGGCTGGTCTCAAACTTCTGGCCTCAAGTGATCCTCCTGCCTTGGCCTCCCAAGTACTGGGATTAGAGGTATGAGCCACTGCACCTGGCCTACATATTTAACAATTTTTAAGATCAAAGGACCATGAGGAATCAGGCATTCAGGTCCTTGTGTCTGTCTAGACCCTACAGGAATAATTGATCATTTGAGATTGGAGAGAAGGACAGGAATTTACCCTAAAATCTCAAGTATGGATCAAAATTTAGTGAGAAGAAGCCTCAAAACCAAGAAGATACTTGAGTTCTTCCTTTCTATTCTTATGGATGTAGGAATTTCTCTTTAAAGATAGACATGCATCTGGTTCTAATATTTGTCTTCAATATACTGCAATAATAATTTGAGTTTTAGGTGATTTTGATTGAATATCTTATTAAAGAGGCTTAAATATGATATGGGAATATGTCATCTTAAACATGACATTCTTCATTCTTAATTTTATAAACTAAAATGTTCAGGTGCAAGAGAAGGCTTAAGAAGGCCGTGGGGGCAGGAGGAGCTTGTTCTGTCCACCAACTATACTTTCATTGTACCTTTTTCTTCCAGTCATTTCTTTTCAGGATAATTCATGCAATTGAAATGGGGAAATATACCTCAAAATTAAGAACATAGCACATGGCCTGGCATAATCTTGAAGTTTTTGATGGCCTGTTTTTCGTGTTTACACATAAACCTAAAATATTTTCATTTGGTATTTATTTTCTTGTTACTAGATTGTCACTCCCTGAAATTTGCTAATCTGACTGAAGCTGACCTAATAATTTGTAATGTGAAAGTCTCTCTCTGCTTTCTGCCCCTGTAAATACAGCTTGCCAAAAATGCCCAGTGTTTACTTCAGTCATTCTAGTGCTTTTTGCTCTTTAATGCTATAATCAACTCTTCCTTATATTTCTTTAGGTTATCATCTGGGCAGAGAGGTAGTTGGTGAGGTACATCTGTGAGTTCCAAGGCTCACTAGGGTCCACCTCCAGGCTTTGATGGGCTGTGTCAAACTTTGAGGTTCTGGGCCAGAACCTCATTATCATCAGCCTTATTGCTGCCCATTCTGCATCAGCTGCCAATACTGCTGCAACACTACAACGCTATTTTTGGTCTCCTTTTCAGCTGAGTATTTTTTTTTCAAGGAGTAAGTAACACATGTACCTATTCCTGCAAAAGAAGAGACCATTTAATAGATGCAAATAGAAAGGCAGGTTTTAGTGTTTTAAGATTTTAAAGACATTTAAAAAAGATTAGTTGTGTTTTCTTTGTCATAAAACTATGTAGCTGTTTTGAAACCTAATAATATTTGAAAACCAGGATAATGAGTATGTTACTGAGAAATAGCTCAGTAGTACTAACCGCTAGAGTAAGACTCAAATCCTTTTGCTGCTGTTTTAAATCATCACCTTAAACTAGAAAAGTCTGTGTGAATGTAATTAAAACCTTTCACTCTAAACTGGCGTCTGTTTTGTTAATGCCAGAGTTCTGCTGGATTGATTTCATTTTCTCTCTTATTCAGTATCCCTACTTCTATCTATCTAACAGTCCTGCTGGTTTTTCCTTTTAATATCTCTAAACTTACCTATTTATTCTCCATTCCTAAAGATCCCCTAGCTCAGGTCCTCTTTACATCTTGTTTAGTTTGATGTGGTAACAACTAGAGATGTTAATCAGTGTCCCTCCCTATTAGTTCCTGTTATACTTACTGTTTCCTTTTGTTTGGAAATCTGACTTATTTTTTTTTGGGAAAAGATAAATATACCATATCTCATACTATAATATAAAAGAGTCAAATTCTTGACTTTTGAATTTTATAAGTCAAGTTCCAGGCATGAAGGGAATTGATCTGGAAGAATCTGATCAGTTCTTCCTGACCTCCAGAAAGTAGAACGTGGGAGGATGGCATGGCTGGAGAGCAGTGGAGATGGCCTTCTAGTTAGGTGGACCTGCGGCAGCTGAGCACATTTCCCATGGCAAGGATAACTTAGGGGGCAACAGGAGATGTATGTATGCCCAGGGGCCGGATTTTGGGGGGCGGATATAGCCAAGAGATTGCCAGACAAAGGTTTGTGGCAGGGATGAAGAGGATGAGGGAAGGATCTAGGTAGATCTGCTGGTGGAAGAGCTGCAGATGTTTGAGGATAAAGGCTGATGACCTCCATCCATCCTTTCCCTTCTCTACCCCTCAAATCTAGCTTTTGCAATTCTTTTGAATTTAGATGAAACCCTTGTGAAAGGGGAAACCAGAAATTGAGATTACTCTCAGTTAACTGAAATTTAATTTTTACCATTCAGTGGAATAGGGGTCTTAAAACAGAAACTAAGTTCAGTTATACAGAAGAAAATTCCAGTTTCTCGCTCTGCCATAGTACCTGTTGCACTGGTTTCTTTGCTGTGCTGCCTCTCTAATTTAGCTGCCTTCACTGGGGAAGCTACCATGGCTGCTCGCAGTATGTGGCCTGGGTGTCTCCGTTCTTCATAGTCAGAGTCCACCCTGTTCTTACAGTTCTCCCACTTGAACCCCTCATACAGGCAGGTCAGTCCCCTCATGGCCTCATATTTGCCTGGTGACTTCTCAGCTTTCCGCTCGACTTCTCTTTCTTTGCTTATATAATATTTCTCCCCCTTACATTCAGAAATGAGCTGTCATCCTCTTTTTTTGCCAGTCTAAATTCTACCCATTTTCAAGGTTCAGCCCAGTTTGTGCTGCCCTTTTTAAACTTTTTTTATTTTTAAACTCACAATGTTCTTGGCTTTAAAAAAATTATTTACAGTGCTACTTAGCACTTAGTTACATCATGCTATTTGTTCCTTGATTTTTGTTCTGTGGCCGGTAGTTTTTTTCCTCCAACTAGATGATAAGCTTCTTAGGAACATAGGCCAACTCCCATGTTCTTCTTGTGTTCTTTTGAATGAGCATATGGTGGGCATGGAGCAGATACAGAAAAATTACTCATTAATTAATAGGGTAGAAGCCATTGCTATTTACATTATGTGTGTGAGATGAATTTAACTTTATCTGTTTTATCCTTTATGTATTTCCATGTCGCTACTGCTCTAACAGTTACAGAAGCAAGCAGTGGGTGGATGCACTGTGCATGTCTGTGACAAGTAAAACTCAGCTGATTTGCTCTATTTTTAGAAAGCTTGATGGCGTTAATTTTTCAAGTGTCACTTAAAAATGGGTGGCTAAATAAGTACTCTGTTTTTAATATAGTGGTATAAGTTGGTAAACAGGCCTTTGGAATATGAGCATCACAGGTTTAATATCTTTAGTTAACACTTGCTGAAAGTTATTGAAGGAATAGAGAGCTATTGCTCTATCTGGCATAATTTTTTTTTAATTGTGAAAAATCATCTGACATTAATTAGGGTCCTTTTCTGACACAGCATCAAAAGAAATCCTTTTGTCATAGATTCTAGTTTTGTGTTTCATTTATGTGCTTGAAAGAAACTTGGTTGGTTTCCTGTCCTGTTCTTCACTTAATTTTTTATTCAATGTTAAGGACCTTTTCACAGAAGGATTCTTCTGTGTTAGGTTTTAGAAAGGCTGGATCTTCTTTTCTGATATTACTTTTTTGGCTATTATAATTCCCTGGGGGCCCAAAGCAGGCAAGAGACCTGGGAAGGAAAGAACCGAAACCTGAGAGGCTTCAGGTGCAGGAATGTTATTCTGTCCCCTTTGTCACCCTCCCCCAGTCATGCACTGGTTTTCCCTAGACTCAGAGAAGGACATAAACCCATTTTGCAGAAGGCCATATACCCTCTTTAGGGATAACCTATAAAACTTGTATCTTTTTTCACGTGTAAAAATATGTAGTTCATCTAATATTTTTAAAAATATCAAATGGACCCTAACAAATAATTTGAGTTTTATAATACCTTGCCTTTAAGTCAACCTTACCTGGGGTACTTTTTGCTTAAGAGGTCTCAAAAAAAAAAAAAAATATATACCTCATACTCAGTTTCCTAACTGGTAATGACCCTGAAACTATTCTATGTTTCAGTAAGGTTACTGGAGTGTGTGTTGTTTTTGTGAGAATAAGGAAGGACATGTTCTAATTTTGGGAGGAATTCCTGCCTCATTCAGTGGCACTGCTTGCCCATGTATAATAAAAGGTAAAAGGCAATAGAAAAGCTTCTATGAAGAGAGAGCAATACAATTATATTTATTTACTTGCTCCCTCATTCACTTAGTTATTTGACCTGCTTCAGTAAGTGCAGAGAAGATAAAGCACAGGGTACTACGAGAAAGCATGGATAGGAGAGGGGGCCTTTATAAGAGAGTCTTTTTTTTTTGAGACAGGGTCTTGTCATATCACCTAGGCTGGTCTTGAACTCCTGTCCTGAAGCAATCCTCCTGCCTCAGCCACCATAACAGCTGGGACTGCAGGCATGCGCCACTGTACCTGGCTGAGACGGGGTTCTTGAAGGAAGTAATATCTAAGATCAGACCTGAAAAGTAAGTAGGAATGAGAGAGCAAAAGAGTTAAAGAGACTCTTACCTTGAAGTTGAAAACAGCCAGGCATGCTCGAGGACCTGACGGCTAGGCAGCCAGGCACGGTGACTGAGCGGAGAAAGGCAGGAAATGGAGGCAGCTGCATTTAGAAATGCTAATGTTTAATTTTTAAAAGATGATTCTTGGGTTCATGATTGCCAGGTAGCTGTGGAAAGTGAAATAGTTCGTTTTGGAGAATTAATATATTGAAAGAGCAGATTCTTGTAAAGTTGTATTTAAATCTTAATAGGGAATGTAAGGAAAGACTAGGGAAGAGATTTAAAATTTAACAGAGACTGCACTGTATGATCAGTGGCTTTTATAAACATTTTCTCTTCTTTCAAGTAATGAGTGGAACATATGGAAATTTACTTAAAAGATTATATATATGTATATATCTGTCTTTTAGTTTAATATTTTTGACATTCTTGAAATTCAGTTATTTAGCATCCCTATATGTTTAGGAACCTTTTAGAACTTATCTCACTGAGAATATAACAATATGCTTAACTTAGAGCTCTCTTGCAAAATCCTGAGTTTACTTTGGAAAGTGTATCTTTTTTCCCCCTTTTCCTTTCCCTTTCTTAGCTTATCTTTTAGGTAGAATTACAGAAGGTGATAGGAGCAGTTAGTTGTCTCTTCTAAATGTGGTGCTGTGTTACCACGGCCTTCTGTGCAGGCAGAGCCCTGTGCATTCCCAGGATGTCCTGGGAATGGAAATTAGACAAGGGGAGAGGAGTATTGGCTTGGCTAAGCTGCATGGACGTCCAGTTTATGAAAGGATAAACTGAATATAAAGAACAGGAAGTGACAAATAGTTTTTCACTTGACTCTCTTAAATTTACATCTAAATATGACCCTTATTAATGTGATCTGGCAGCTTTTAATTTAGGTAAATATAGAATCTTTGATATGCTGTCTTAATGCTGCCGTTGTACTAACCTGAACCTGGAACTCGTTAGATAAGCCACTGAAGATACATAATATGGAAATGAAAAGTTGCTGTTTTAATTCTGTTCCCTAGTAAGCAGATTGTCAAATGCTGGACAAGGAAATGAGAAAGAAATCAGAAAGGCTAGATGTTTTTGGTAGACTTACCACACCCTTCTGATTTTTAGCGTATGTAGAATTAATTAAGATAAATTAAATAGCTCAATCAAGCTTGTAAAGGAACTGGGGTGTAGAGAAGAGCAGTTTGGAGCCAGGGGGCCTTTTAACATCCCTGCTCTGCCCACACAGCCATGTGACTTTAGGACAAAAATACTTACTTTCTGAACTGTTTCCTCATCTATGAATTGGAGACAGCAATGCTTACCTCATTAGGGTCACTTATTAGGATCACAATATATGTGAAAGTGCTCAGCAGAGGTATGCATGATCCCTAACCTTTAAATGAATTTAATTAAATAATTCTTGAGCACACATTATGTGCAAGGTTATGCTGAACAAGACGTTCCTGGCCCTGCCTTTAAGCAGTTCACAGTTCAGTAGCTGTGCAACCTGAGTCCTTCATAGCTGTTCCATGTGTTAAGAAGCATTAGGATGCCATTTCCACATCATGCCAGACCGGGCGGGGGTCACTCACAGGGTTCTGCTGCAGACAGTGGACCTCAGGACAGGAAGCAGACTGTATCACCATCCTGCCAGACCACATATGATGAGGCAGTGGAGGAATCACCTGGTTTGGCTGCTACCCAAGTTGATGAAGTCGGGGTCAGTCCACCAGAAACAGGATGGGTGGAAGAGATCACGTGGGATGATGCTGGGAATGCGGCAGGGTCGCAGATAGGGATGGCTTGATGAAACTGTAATGCATCCTGAACATGGTGGCTGGCTGTGTGGGGTGAGGTAAAATTTGCCAAGTGGGAAGCATCTGGTATTGGTATTACTCACTATGCATTTTGTATAAAAAAGGAGGTTGTATCTTGGGACACTGAGAGAAATTCTGATTATATTTGTATCATGCTAGGTTCTTTGATTTACTACTAGTGCAGTTTTGCCCATGCAATTCCTTTTACTCTTTTATTTTTTTCTTTCTATGGGCATTTTTTTACCTTTCCTTAATCTTCTTGTCTGGTCTTTTTTGAACACTATGAACTGCTCTCCTCCCAGAACTCATCTACCCAGCTGCTGAATATAAAACAAGTTGGCCTTTCCTTGTCTTTCTTTCATCCCTCTAAAATGACACATATTGCTATGTAGTAAACGTGTAGTCATGGATGCTTCCCTAATTCCAAACATAATATATATTTTTGCAGGTATTTTAGAAGAGGTAGAAAAGTACAAAGTAGAAAATTTAAATTACCCATGATGCTTACTTAACATGTAGAGATCGCATCTGTTAGATTTTTGGCATATCTGTTCTTTTAAAAAATTATTTAGGAAACATTTGGATTTTCAGTGCAACCCACATAGACTTGTTACATTTAGAAGATAACAGCACCATATTTATTTATGATCTCTAAAAATTTAAAACTATTTTTCTTTAAGAATTAATAATCACATCTACAGGAACTTTCTAAAAAACCATATCTGGTATAAGATTACTATGTTTACTAACCTTGATTCATTTTTGAGCCAAAAAGGAAGCAATGAAGTGGAAATTAGGAGAGAGAAGAGCTCGCTCGCTCGCGCTCTCTCGCTCTCTCTCTCTTTTAGTGATTTCTGACACAGATGCTCAACAAATAGTCAATTTTCTTTTTGAAACTTAGATCTGGTTGTGGTGTAGCCCTTGAAATGTTGTCAACTCTGGGCAAGGCATGTAACCTCTCTAGAAAGAGGAGTTACTTGTGTACGTGGAAGTTGTAAAAAATAAAATAAAAGAATTTATGACAAATTGGGTTTATTGGCTAGGAAAATAGTCAAGGGATAGTGTATTGCCAGTATTAACCATATAAACTATTGTTACTGTGTTCCGAGGCTAGCTATGGGATTTTGAGGACAAAATAGATAGCGGCTTTAAACTCTAGTATGATAGATTTGGTAGATTATAAGAACACGTTTCCTAATAAGAATTTTAAACATTAGAATGCGTTTGTGTAATATTCTCTATAATTCCTCATAAATAGGATAAGATTTTTACTTGAATGAAATATAATAGTTTAGATTAGAAGTGATTTTACTTGAAGTTAAAATAGATTGTACTTCTTGTAAAGTAGCCCATATGCTCAGAATCTAGGAACAAAAAAGCCCTAATAGGTAGTTATTAATAAGACAGTAAAATGTCATAACTTCTGTTTGCATCTCCTCCATTCCTCCTGCTTTTCCTCCTGCAAGTATTAATAAATTGTGTATTTGCTGTAAAGTGTGTTCTCATGCTAGAGGTTTCAAACCTTCTTCTCAGCCTGTGACGTACTGGTGGGGAGTCTTCTGACCCCCTTCCTTTCCTCGTTAGCTCTGCCCTTCCTTCAGCCCAGCCCCTGACTTGTGCTCATTATCTGCATGTCTGTTAACTGTGGAACACTATCATTAGTACACATACATAGATTTAACTCACCCAACACTCTTGATTTCTTTTCCAGTTTCTTGTTCTTTTACTAAAAAATCTGCAAAGCAAATATGCAAACCTAGAATGTAATGATACCCGAGACCATCTTTCCCAAGGTAATCCTATGTATGGAATGGTATAGATGAGTCAAGACATGAAATGAACAGATCCTTTAGACTGTGGTGAGTTGAGGTGGGGAGGCATTGTAATGATTTTAGAAAACAAGGTGTAGAAGGGTGAACTAGACGGCTTGTCAAGGATCTTTCTGGCTCCAATGTTGTGAGACTTAAAATGTTACCCAGGCAGAGATCAGTGAGAACAAAAAGGCTGTTCTGCATAATGGAGCTCATTGTGCTCCTCACCCAGAAAGCTTGGCAGAGAGGGCCATCATAAGACTGGCATCAGTCAATTAAAGTCAATATCAATTAGGGAATATTAATTAAAATTGTAACCTCCCTAAGGAATAAAACATTGATTCTCTGTCTCTCCATATAGATAAAAACATTGACTCTCTATTTCTATATATAGATAACTAGAAATATAGTTTTTTCCTAACCAAAAGAAAGACAATAACTGAATATTTTTTGAACATGTCTAATAACAGTACTCTAGTGCTTTTTAGGTTCTAAGACTTCATTTTAGCACCTCAGTACCACCAAACAGAACTTTTTCTTTTTCATTCTTGTTTCATACAGTTTACCTGGCCCACAACCCTATCTCCATGAGTTCCTTAGCTACCTGTTAACATATTATAATTCTTCCCTAGGGCTGTAGTACTTCAGTCCTCATCAGAACGAAGGTATCATATGATTGAAATGAATTGATACAAATGAAAAGAAAAAGTATTATTTCTGACTGAGTATCTCTGACTATTACATGTTTATTGAGTGATTTCTGACTTCTGCATGGATTTTATTAATCATTGCTTTAGTATCCT
>CAUYRT010084743.1:0-38082 GCA_963574885.1 Lepilemur ruficaudatus
ATAGTGCCCAGATGGGACCTCCCTAGTGACTCAGACATCACCATGGAACCACTTTGATTGGACAGTTGGAAGTTGTGTTACTACCCATGTGGGTTGTTCTAGGTCAATTTCTGGACTCTGTGGTACCAGTGCTGCTTGGCCCATGGGCTAGAGAGACCTCTGCATTCTTTTGCAGCTGGCACACTAAGTTATTTATGATTGGCAGATTTGTAGGGCATTTCCTTCTCTCCCAGGTATGGAGAGGATTAGGGTGGAGCAATTATACCAAGGCAAAGTGCCCACTTTTGTCCCTGGGAGACCCGGAATCCCTGCTAACTACCTAACAAATTATGAGGGGTTAAAGCTTGCCATGATAGTCTGTTTTGTTTTTGTTTTATTTTGTTTCCAAAATAAATTTTCATTAAGGAAAAAAAAAAAAAAAGATCCTGAGATCTGCGGCTGGCAGCAAAGATCCTCGGAGCAGCAGCTAATTCGCCGACAGACTTGGGGCACGGACTGCAGCGCAGGGGGTAGCCACGGAAGCCCAGGAATCATTTGTTCACACCCCTCAGAGACATCGCAGGTGCAGTCCTAGACCACCCCAGTAAAGCGAGTATCTCAGTAAAGTCAGTCACGTAAATTTTTGGGTTTCCCAATCCATTTAAAAGTGGCATTCACACTATACTGCAGTCTATAAAGTATGCAATAGCACGATGTCTAAAAAATGTACATTCCTGCATTAAAAATACTTCATAGCTAAAAAATGCTACTGATCATCCGAGCCTTCGGCGAGTCATGATCTTTTTGCTGGTGGAGGGTCTTGCCTCCATGTGGATGGTGCCGACTGGCCAGGGTGGTGGCTGCTGACGGCAGGGGCAATGTCTTAAAATAAGACAACAATGGAGTTTGCTGCATTGACTGACTCCTGCTTTCGTGAATGATTTCTCTAGCACGTGGTGCTATTTGATAGCATTTTACCCACAGCAGAACGTCTTTTAGAATTGGAGTCGCTCCTCTCCAACACTGTGGCTACTTTCCCGACTAAGTTTCCTGACTATCCTAAGTCCTTTGCTGTCATTCCAATGATGTTCACAGCATCTTCACCGGGGGTAGATTCCATCTCAAGAAACCACTTTTTGGCTCATGCAAAAGAAGCAACGCCTCATCTGTTCAAGTTCTATCACGAGACTGAAGTGATTCAGTCCCATCCTCAGGCTCCGCTTCTAACTCCAGTTCTCCCGCTGTTTCCACCACACCTGCAGCGACTTCCTCCACTGAAGTCTTGAGCCCTCGAAGTCATCCAGGAGGGCTGGGATCGACTTCTTCCAGACTCCTGTGAGTGTCAATATTTTGACCTCCCCCCCCATGAATCATGAATGTTCTTAATGACATTTAGAATGGTGAATCCTTCCCAGAAGGTTTTCAATTCACTCTGTCAGATCCAGCAGAGGAATCACTGTCTACGGCAGGTATAACCTTACAAAATGTATCTCTTAAGACTTGAAAGTTGAAATGGCTCTTTGATCCGTGGTCTACAGAATGTCTGTTGAGTTAGCAGACACGAAAACAACATTCACCTCCTTGTGCATTTTCATTAGAGCTCTTAGGTGTCCAAGTGCGTCATCAGTGAGCCGTAATATTTTGAAAGGAATCTTTTTTTTCCCTGAGGAGTAGGTCTCAAAGTGGGCTTAAAATATTCAGTAAATGATGCTATAAAGAAGTATGGTATTATTTAAGTTTTATTGCTCCATTTGTAGAGCACAGAGTAGATTTGGCATCATTTTTAAGGACCTCAGGATTCTCAGAATGGTCAATGAGTATTGCCTTCAACTGAAAGTCACCAGCTGCCTTAGCTCCTAACGAGAGAGTCAGCCTGTCCTTTGAAGCTTTGAAGGCAGGTTTTGACTTCTCCTCTCTAGCTATGAAAGTCCTGGATGGCATCTTCTTCCAATAGAAGGCTGTTTTGTCTACACTGTAAATCTGTTGAGTGTAGCCACCTTCATCCACGATCTTAGCTAGACCTTCCGGATAACTTGCTGCTGCACCCTGCACTTTCATGTCATGGAGACGGCTTCTTTCCCTAAACCTCACGAACCAACCTCTGCCAGCTTCCAACTTCCCTTCTGCAGCTTCCTCACCTCTCTCAGCCTCCACAGAATTGAAGAGAGTCAGGGACTTGCTCTGGATTAGGCTTTGGCTTAAGGGAAGGCTGTAGCTGGATTGATTTTCTACCCAGACCCCTGACACGTCCTCTGTGTGAGCAATACGGCTGCTTTGCTTTGTTATCACTGGTGTGTTCACTGGAGCTGCACTTTTTCATTCCACAAAGAGCTTTCCCTGTGCATTCACAGCTTGGGTAGCCGCTTGGCACGGGAGGCTCAGCTTCCGGCTTTCGGCACGGCTTCCTGGCTGAGCCCGATCATTCCCAGCTTTCGGCTGCAAGTGAGAGACGAGAGACTCTTTCTTTCACGTGAACAATTAGAGGCCATGGTAAGGTTGTGGATTAGCCTCATTGCAACACAGATTTTCAGCACCTCTTTGGCACACGTGTCCCGTTAAAAATGTGTCTTGGGGGATACAGAGGCTCGAAGAGATGGAGACAGAGGGGAAATGGCCGGTCGGTGGCTGGGGCAGGCAGAACACACACGTATCAATTAAATCTGCCGTCTTCCATGGGAACGACTTATGGCAGCCCAAAACAATTACAATAGTAACGTGAAAGATCGCTGATCACCCTGACAGATATAAGAATAATAACGACGACGTTTGAAATATTGCAGGAATTTCTGAACTGAGACACAGAGACACGAAGTGAGCGCACGCTGTTGGAAACACGGCTCTGAGAGACCTCCTCACCTCACGGTTGCCACAAACCTCCAGTTTAGGAAAGAGGCAGAATCTGCAAAACGCAGTAAGATGAGGCATGTCTGTATGGGGTCGGGAAGGCCCGGCTCTGACAAAATGGACTGTTTTAAGAAAAGCTACTTTTAAGATGCTTCGTGCTCCCAGACATACTTCTTCTGTGGCACCCAAAATTTATAAAACAGGATGTTTCCTGACGATACGTTATTTCTCATAGAAGCTTAAACAGCCTCTATCTAGCTGGCTGTTTTTGTCCAAAGCCTGCCTTTTTCTCACCAAGCATTTCCAGCCTGAGGACTCTTGCCCAGATGAGTGGGCGAGCTGCTTAACCCCTTTGGCTTCTGACTCTCACATTGCATCAAACCGATCTGCTTTTGTGATTTATGTCTATGCCAACGTTCAATCCCATCGCCTTCTCCTTCCTGCATTCTCAATTTCCTCTTGGGTTCTTTCTGTCTCGATAATACCATTTTCGTAGCGAAGTCACAGGCTGTCGCTTTGCATTCGTGAACCGGGGTGTAATGCAGGCGATTATGTTTATGACTGTCCGTAATGACTAATGCATCGATCGGATCTGTAGGATGGAGCTTTAGCTCCTGCCTAATGGGCTGCCCCACTCCGCCCCCCAAAACGCTCAGTGTTCTGAACAATCTGCATGTGCCGAGGAGGGAAAGAACACTGGCAATCCTTTTTTCAGGGTTTTCAGATGTTCGGAAGAGAGGCGACGGTATCTCCAAATCGCTTGAATTTTGGAGTCACTTTAAGTCATGGCTCAAGAGAAGGGGGAAATACACATGTATTTTAATAAAAATCGGACCAGAACAAACTTTGGCTGGTTATATAAATACTCACTCAAAGTAATAATCAGGCCATCCAAAACAAAGCCGTCCTGCTTTCTCAAGGCACAGGGAGTGTGCTGGAGTAAAAGGAGTCCAGGACGTGACACCAAGAGCCAGGGTTTGATGCCACTACTTAATTGCCCATCTGATATCGAGGATGCCACCTGCCATTGTACACTGCAGTTTCCTCAGCCATCTTACAAATATTTTAAATGGAAAGGTTATATAAGGAAATCATCCCAACTCATGTAAAGTGCTGTATAAATGAAATCACCGTAACAAGGCAAAGATATCTTGCCATTGTACCTATGTGGTCTGCTTAGCTGACAAAATTTATTACTGTTGCAAAGGCAACGATACTTTGTCCACCTAACGCATTGGAATCAGTATCCTTAGCTTGTCACGTTTAGTGTTCTCACGTCCCAAAACCCTGTAGGTTTAGTAGAGTTGAATCTCATATAGGGGTTAGGACATAAGGCAGTGTCCACATTACTCCTGCCAACTTTCTAGAACAGTGCCACACCGGATCGGGAGTAATTCTCACAGAGGCTGGCCTCCTCCCAGACAGCACATTAGTCACAGTTCCTTTGGTTGAACACTGGCTCCGCGGAGGGAACTTACGTTCAGGGACCGCGTTGTGGGGGACTGGATATCTTCACGTGCAGGTGCAGCCACTGTTCACTCCCCCCCAACCAAGAGGCATCTGGAGAGGAAGATTTGTCAAGGGGAGGGCAGATTCCGACTTCCCTTCTCATCTTTGCCACAAGGGAGCTCCTCAATGCATGAATGGTGGGCGAAGTCTCCCTCATGATTTAATTATTATTTCACTCCATATATTTTAGCCCTCCAAGCTTGTTTTATGTAAGCAACTGGATGTCCAGGACAAATTCACATGGTGGTGACTCCACTGCTTAGACGAGAAAGTGCAGTTGCTTTGTAGAAGAACAGAGGGACGCAGCCGCCACGGGGCTGCCATAGGCAGCCTCTGGGACCCAAAACCCTCGCTCCTGGCATCTCAGGAAATGCTCCCTCCACTGGGCCAAGGCCACGGAAGAACGTGGGCCTCCAGGAAGAGCCAGAACACGGAGTGCGGAGTCTGTCTTCTCTCCCTAGAGAGGGTGCTCCTTGTCTCCGGGATTGGCAATATCCTGTCCACTTCGCTTTGATGAATCTCTCCACCATACAACACTGCAGAGAATACACTTCTTTTAATTAGAGTGAATTAAAATCCATGTTGAGACTTTCGCCGTGGCCTCTGAGAGAGCATGAAACATCTCCCTGTTGGTAATTAGCTCTGCCGCAGGGCAGCCCACGGCGACGGGTGCTGCTCACCACAGGAGCAAGGCCCAGGTCCAGCGATTAACTCTCATGAAACAGAACTACTTCCCTGACACGTCCTGTGTCCTGGGCATCACCCAGTGACAGCTGGTAAGCAGTAGAGTGCCCAGCACGGAGGTGTATTTAGCCTGAGAACGAAAGCTGCACTGGGGAAACGGCCCGTCAAGCTCTCTGCAAGACAGCGTGCAAATCCCGCCGAGGCGGCCCTCAACCATCTCGGGTGAGCTTCGCGGTGAGCGTCTCCCTTCGCGTGGTTTGGAAACTCCTCACCGAGTGGGGCACTCACAGTCCTGAAACGTACCCGGTTGGCAAAGTTGCAACTGGCGAGCCAAGTTTTAGGAAATGGGAGATTAATTGAGCAAAAGTAAAAATGACATTAAATACATAGACGTGAACTCACAAGTATGAGCATCTCATTCTTACTTGTGAGTTGGGTTCTAAAGTCAATGCATCCATTCATTTTTTTAAAAAGCAACAATGTGTATTGGGTGTCTCATGAGTGCCTGGCGAGATGTATCCCAAGCTGAGAGCCATCATTCAATAGCACAAACACACAGCCCTGCTCAAATGGGGCGTATAATCCTACTGAGGGCAGAGAGACAGCAATCGCTATGATAAAGAAGAAAGTTACGTTGTGTGTTGGAAAGTGACACATGATATGGAAAGAACAGACCAGGATGTGGGGACTGACAGTGTCTGGATGTTCAAAAGCATGTGTGAGTTTAAGAAAGATGAGCGGCATAGGCCTCTTTCAGGTGATATTTGAGCAAAGACCTGAAAACCGGGGGTAGTCAAAATCACTGTTGAAAATCCCCCAAACTGCTTTTGCAAATCACAGCACGCATGGTATGGTCAATTGCAAACGTGTCCGCAAATTCTTGCACGTCGGTGTGTGCGTGCGTTTGCAAGGAGGGGCTTTGCTGATCCTCCCACCAGGAGGTTAAGTCCACATCTCCAGTCCGTGACCCCGAGTTGGGTCAGGTGGCCGAGAGAATGTCAGCAGATGTGACACAGCAGAGGTTCACAAGGTGTATGCGCCACGGGGCTTTGTCTCTTGTTACACCTGGGACGCTGGGACCACTACGTGAATCGCCCAAGCTAGGCTTCTAGATGGTGAAAGATACGTCCCCAGATCACACCACACTGGAGCTGGCATGGAGCCCGATGTCACGTGTATGAATGAGGACATTAGCCGCCTGGGGATTGTAGCCCAACAGACTTGGGATGAGCTGGCCCAGGGGATTCACAGAAGAACAACTGCCCATCAGCACACAGAATTGGGGATACGCAAAGCATCGTGGTCTCCAGTGGAGGCTGGAAAAGCCCTTAGCGGAGGTGGATTGGATGCAGAGTGAGCAGGAAGAGAAATCACCCAATGCATTGCTCCAACAATGAAAACTGAGAAATGCTATGCTTAAGCTGCAATTTTGCAGACAGGAGGTGGGAAGGGTGATCTCTCTGGAGCTCTGGAGACAGTTTTTTTTTGATGAGGCCAAGGTGCAAAATGACAGCCACAAAATGTTCCCAGAACCTCCCCAGTTTGGGAGCCAAGAGTTGGGGGATCCTGTGTCCTCTCTATTGGGAGCAATTCCCTCCAGGTGATTCATGCTCAGAGACGCAGAGCAACACTGCTGCTTGCCCTTAATTTCTGTTCCACTAAGGTGGGGAGAAAATCCAAGTGTGCTCAATCTGCTCCTCTATGGACAACAGACAAACCCATGAAGAATCCTGCAAAATCTCATCGGCTTTTTCACTTTGCGCGCTCACAGAGGAACCTGCCTAATTTTGTTTTTGTGAAACACGCACTTGGGCCGGATGAAGACCTGGCAGCTTTTATGTTTCACCGGCTTTAAGGAAGGGACACCAAGCAGAACACAACCACAGCCACAAATGGCAGCATCTGGCCTGCTGGACACTGCCACGCGCTGGGGTTTCTCCGGGCCACGAACCCAGCACGCACCACTCAAGGGTGTCCGACTCATGCTTAAGCAGCACACACAGGAAGGGGAAGGAGACACTCTGCACTTATTTGAGACTGTTTCTTCTCACTCTGGAGGCTTTTCCTGACGATTCGTCCACTCACGGGGTTTCTGCAGAGAACTTCCGCCATCGCGGCTCCCAGCCGTCCCCTCCAGCCCGCCATCCTCTGACGCATGCTGGGTCCCTGTGTGCGCATTTGCTCATCGCTCATCCACCTGCCCGCTCACGTTGTATGCGGCATTTGCAAACAGGGCACCTACCATGTGCCCTGCGGTGCGCTACGCCTCGAGAATATGACAGGTTTGAGACAGACACGGCCCTTGTTTTCACCGGTCTCATGGGGAAAGTTCCAGGTAGCGTCAAGTTCTGTGGGGGAAATTAACGGGAGCAGTTTAGGAGGGGAGCCTAAGATGGGGGGGTTCAGGAAAGTCCTCTTTAAGAATGAGGCGGAGGAGGCCATTTCCAGACCTGCAGGGAGAACATTCCAGACAGGAAATGGGCAGGGCTAAGTCCCTCAATCACTTCCTCTGTCTCCTCTTTCATCACGAGTTGGCCTCTGGGAGAAACAGAGGGGTTAGCATTATGGTTAGGGTTAGGATTGGGGTTAGGGTTAGAGGTTAGCATTGGGTTAGGGGTTAGGATTAGGGTTGGGGGTTATGGTTAGGGTTAGGGTTAGCATTTGGTTAGGGTTAGGGGTTAGCGGTAGGTTAGGGGTTAGGACTAGGGTTGGGTTAGGGTTAGGGGTTAGGTTTGAGGTTAAGGTTTGGAGTTAAGGTTAGCTGTTAGGGTTAGGGTTAGGGCTATGTTTAGGGGTTAGCTTTAGGGTTAGGGTGGCCAGCATGTGGCAAGTGAGGGGAACATGGTTTGAGTTAGGGCTGGAGACAGGAGCTGAGGGCAGATCATGTCGGGCTCTATGGCTCCAGGAGAAGGGTCTTGAAATTTTTTCTTGGTGGGATAAGACGACTCTGTAACGTTTCAGCAGAGTTGGGACATGATTTTATGGGGACTATGGCACCTGGGGAGGAGATATGGAAACCAGTTAGGACGAGGTTGCAGTTACCGAGGTAAAGAGGGTGATGCTGGACCGAGAGCGAATGTGGACAGATACATTAAAAAAACCCAAAACACTCTAGGCAGGTAGCTGTTACTCAATTCACGGGGTGGGGATGTGCTCTCAGTTCACCGGAGTGCCAACCGCTCCTGCTGTCTGGAACGAAGGCACGTGTCCACGGTCCTGAATCATTGGGTTCACGCTGTGTTTTTTGTTTTTGTTTTTTCACTAGAAGCGAAATTGTCTGAGACCGTGTTTTTATTGCAAGTGAGAAAACAGCAGCAGGCTGGGAGGACAGCGTGTTCCTTACACACGCCCCCTCGGCTCCCTGCCACGTCCCCCACCTGCTCCTGCTACCACTGAGTCTGCGGTTCCCGGCAAGACGGCCCCCGAACTAGGCCAGCAGACGGCGGGTGGTCGCCAGCAAGGATGTAGCGGAGGGACACAGGGAGTAGTCTCTCCTTATCCCATGCTCCTGGCTGCCAGAATGCTTTACCCCGTGTTAATTACCAATATCAAACCCAGAAACTGGCCGCTTTTCATGGGGGCCTGTGTATTTAAATAGAGGACGGAGCTGTTCACAGCTGCTCTCGTCCGCGGGGTGTCCTTTGTGCAGGCTGCCTGCAAACAAAGAAAAAAGCACCTGCTTACAGCATTGGCTTAGTTTCGGGGCGTCTAGCTGATCTTGACGCCGTGTTACTCCTGGGAGCGTTTCATGACATTCCCATAACCTGCAGGGCTATCCTAGGAGGGCTGGGGGCTGGATTCGGGCTGGGGCAGGCAGCGCACTTGGATTTAGTCTCTCCATGGCCAAAGTTCACACGGCCGCAAGCACAATCCACTTTAAGAACCTACAGCTTGTGATCTTAAGCCTGAGGCTCTTCTGTTTATTCAATGCTCCTGTCGTATGGAGGTAGCTAATCTAGGCGAGGTGCTGAGCTCTGGGCACACTTTGTTTCCTAGAGGTCACCTTTGGCTGTTTCATCAGACATCCGATGAAACACCCGATGTGCTAGGTTTAAAAGAAAAGGAGGAATGTTTGGGGTGAAGGTGGCAGGTGGGAGTTTCTGCCTCAGGCTCTGGGCTTGAGAACCACAACCCCAGCCGACCCAGAGCTGAGGCTTACACAGGAAGAGATGGAACTAATTTGCTAAACAAACCAAACTGAACTCGGGTGGAAATTATTTCTCTGAATCTCAAGTCGGAAACAGATTATCGTGAGCTGAGTTGAACCTGGGCTGAACCTATTTATTTTTTAAAATTACAGAATATTCTCTAAATTAAACTTGAAGCTGAACTTAAGGGTTAGAATTCCCAGTTCTACCTGCAGGGAGAGAAGACCCGGGAGCCCATTCTCACCCCTACCTCACAGCATAGACCGGAGGATGTACGGGTCGTCTGGGGCATGAAGGACCGTGTACGCTTGGAAAAGCATTTCTTCTCAGAGAAAGGGAGACTTCTGTCATCTGTCATCACCAAGAGTAAAAGTGCAGCAGTACAGGAAAGAGAACCACGAGTTTAAGTCAAAAGAACTTTTGAAAACAACAAAACAAAACAAATACAAACTGGTGAAAACAAGTTAACACATGTTAAATTCCTGATTAATTTGTCCAGAAAAGGAATGTTTTTCCCAGTTGTTTCCAAAGTCATCAACCATGGATAATTTGGTACGTCTGATATTCTAAATGGGCTCCTCAAAGTTGGCTGATCTAAGTTTTCTTCAGAAAGTGCTCAAAGTTTTTCTCTGTATCTGTATTTACCTACCATTCATCTATCCATCCATCCATCCATCCATCCATCCATCCATCTTCCTCCTTACCACTGAATTGAAGCAACTTCGCTCTGAAATTTAGTGCATCTGCTACCAGCCAGAGGCCCTGGAAATGTTCTTGTCTCAATGTAGTTATTTTGCTCTGACATCACCCCAGAAAACCTCTAAATTGAATTGCCAAAATCATACGACCTCAGACCTGCTGGAGGGTGGCTCTGAAGAATCTGAATTCCTTGAGTGCATGACCAAGACCACAGCTGAGAGCAACAGCTTCCTGGTGCACCTGTTCTAACTTCCGAGCACGTGTGTAGCTGGGACCACCCGCTTTCCCGAGCAATCGCAGTTCCATTAGGTTGCAATAGAACTGACGCTACCCACCCTTTGCTGGTCAACAGAAGAGTAGGCTGGCAGGATAAGAGAGGGTATTGACGGGGAAGGGAGGATTCCTGAGGGGGACTATGTCGGACCCTCAGTTCCCCAAGAGAGAACAGAGGAAGTCGCTGAGAAGTGACTTCCCATGAAGCCATTGGAAGGACACCCGGAAGATTCATTCGCACGTAGCCTCTAAAGGACACCCTCGCAGTCAGGGCAGGTGACTGTCTCTAATGTGAAAGTTTGGGAGCCCAGACTAATATAAGTACCTGATGCCGCTTGGAGATGGTGACTGTGAGAGTGAAGAGATGGTTTTGATGTGAGAATGCTCTTTCAAGCTTCCAATCACCGAGAAGTAAGGCAGGTGGCTTCTGCTCAGACCTCAGAATTAGAGCCAAGAGATGAGCTGATCTGGGCAGTGGTGGGACAGGTCTGTGCTTGCAGGAGACCAGCATGTTGTGAGGAAAGAGGGATGCGCAGAATCTGGACCCACACTCGGGGTTGTTGTCATTGGAGCTGGAGTGAAAGTCCATCTTACCACAGAGGTGGGTGACTGTCCTTCTAGTGGAAGGCCGTGCAGTCCCGCGGGAAGTCACAGAAGGAGAAGGCATCTGACTGGCACCTGCTCATCTCTGGTCATCACCAGTCCCTAAACCTGACCCTTGGCTGGACCTCGAGTGGTTCCTGCTGGCCTGACCTGTGTCTAGACTTGGTGGAGAAGTCTGGAATGCACCCAGGGGCCCTGCATCCTGGTTGATTTGTCCTAGGAAACAAGGCTTAGGAATATTTCCTAATGAACGGATTCAGGAACACACTGACACTCATCACTGACTGCAGCTGTTACCTCCAAAGTGAGGAGTTTCCCAGCTTTAGTTCCACTTGAAAGGGCCTTAAGCTGGGTTTGTATGTTGGTCATAAACACTCATTTTATCTCCTGGTACTTTTTTTCTCTCTCTCTTCTTAGATCAAATACTTTCCTTTTAGGGGAACGATGACAGAAGCTTCTGTAACTGACCCTAAAGTGAAAATCAAGACTCTGTGGCAGGTTCTTATAAAACAGAAACTTTAAGACCAGAAAAAAGACTAATGAAAAAATTACTCCTTTTGAATAAGTACAATCTCAAATTTAGGGTTGCACACATACATTTTGCCATTGCCCTTTTCTCTTATTAATTTTAACTCTCTCCTATCAGAGGAGAGGGGCGTGCTGGTGGCTGGGTACTAATTATCTACCACTGTCTCCATTATCGAGATTTTGTGATGCTACATGGGGGTTGAATCACAGCAGGTATGTGATACACTCAGAGACATCTTAAATGGGATGTGTGAGGTGGTATCTGCCTGCCTCATTTTAGCACCCATGGAGGTTTGACTCCTAAATAATGATACAAAACACCACTATTCTAATGTTGGGCCTCAAACGCAGACACAACAGCTTTGTACCAATCACATGCATTCTGCACATGATGCAGAGTTTAACTGCCTGCATGTTTAGTTAGAGGTTTTCAAGTGACTTATGGCATATAACTCATGCCTTAATGTACCTGCTGTAGATATGTTTTCCTCTTCATATATAAATGTGTCTTTGTAGTCACAGAACTAAAAGTCTAATACATAATTTCTGTCACAGAAACGGAGAAGAATTAGCAAGGCTCACCCTTGTAGTCATGTTAGGAACCTAGAGGTGTATGCCTGCAATTTGGGCTGCTGCCACCAGGGGGTGCTTGTTAAGAAACAACTGGGCCATAGTGAGTATCTTGCCCTGTGTGCCTCAGAGCGTTTAGCAAGTAACGCATCTAAAATCCAATTTTATGAAAGCAGTCCATTAAACACAAAGTACGTGTGTTAACAAAGTTGATTGAACTGGAAATACTGCAGAAAGGAAGTGAAGGTTCTGACACTTTATATTTCACTGGAAGTTTATCAATTTTTAATACAAAGCTGGGTCTATTTTGTTATTCATTCAATCAAATAATAATTATTTATTAAGCAACTGCTATGCACCAAAGGCAAGCCTCCTGTTAAGTCCAGGAATGCAGAAATAAGACATGTGCCTGGTCGTGAATCCCTCCTAACCTGTCACACGTGTCCACACGTGAACAACTGAGGACTGCAATGTGCTAAGTCAGGTAAAATCACATTAAAAAAATAAGATTTAAAGTCTAAAGGTAAAATTCAGCTATAGTGAACATTACTCCTGCAAATCTCTTACACTGAAGCTCTTTCAACCATGTCTATTGTTCGGCCCCCAAAGCATGACTTTTGTCATTTTGATCTTTAGGGTTCTGGAAAGTAAAAATTTTTACTTTTTAAAAAATTTTTACTTTTTTAAATTTTTACTGTTTAAAATTTCCACTGCTTACTTTCATTACCTACCCAGTGTCTGTTAAAGGAACCCTTGGCCCATGACCGCTGCTTGTTATTTAAGCCACCAAAGAATTCTAATTTGCTGACCCATTTTTTTTCTCTCCAGGTAGAAAACAGAAAATATGGAGAAACGAGTAGAGCTGGGTCCCTTTCTTCCTAAACTCATTTCTGTTTTCCTGCCTTTCTGGCCAGGGCATCAGCTCTGCAGCCATTCTCATCCTGCGCTTACCTTTTTCTGAACTGGACTAACAGAGCCATTTTACTATGATTCTAAACATTATCCATCAAGTCAGGTCTTGACACTGTATATTTTTGCCTGGGCCTGGAGAGAGCTCCACCCACCATCTGTGGAATATTTTTACTTTTTTACATGAAGGTTTATGGAAAATATACCATAAAGTACACCTGCGTCTTCTTAGCCAAATGCGGGGAATGTTGTTCTGAGTTGTGTATGTATTTTTTTCCTACAGAAGAGTCTTCCCATGCCCCGATAATCGGAATCCTCCGTGTGACAACCAAGAGAGACAGCCCTCTTCGTCCTCATCTGCTGTGACTGCTTAGATAAGACCTTTTCTTTCAACAAACTTTCATAGAGAGCTCAGTAGGCAGCAGGTGTTTTTCTATTGGGGATTAATGATGATCGAAACCAAAACAAGTCCTTGCCCTTGCAGAGGCAGACAATGGCTTTGGGGATAAGCTCTATGAAGACACACACAGCAGAGAAGGAAGAAGGAACATGCAGAGATGGGGCATTGCTGCTGAGACTGGGGAGATTTGGGCCAAGCCGACAAGGAAGTCCGGGAGTGAGCCACATGTGTGGGAGAAGGAGACAGTGTGAGGCCCGGACACCAGGAGGTGTCCAGAAGGCAGGTGTGGCTGGAAGGAGAGTTGCAGGAATGAGCTCAGGGTGGTAGGGGCTCGGGAGGAGGGTGGGAGGCTGCATGGGCCTTTGAGGCAATTGCAACCAATTTAGCTTTTACTCCGAGGGAGACAGGGAGGCCGTGCGAGGCTTCTGAGTGGAGAAGTGATGTGACGTGACCCGTATTTTAGAAGGATCGCTTTGACTCCTGGGTGGAGAACAGATTTTGGGGTGGGAGACAAAAATCAAAAGCAACAGCACCAGGGAGAAGCTCATGGAAAATTCATTTTACCTTCTAACCTTGACCCACTTATCGGGTTCTAAATAATTAAGCTTGGGGAGGATGTGTGTAGATATTCCTGAAATTAAGAACATAGCTAAAGGCATATTCCAACTGATAAGTGAACTGACACGAGATTGAAGTGACTCTAATAGATTAATTTTCTGACACAATGCAGACTCAAAATTTGTCATAAGAATCATATCCATTTTACAATGGAAGAAACTGAGGAATGAAAGGTTTACATATCTTGCCCTGGGTCTTACTGTTTGTAGATATCAGAGCCAGGATTTAAATCCACACAATTTGACTTGATAGCTCACACTCTTGAGCAGCATGTCATACCCTTTCCAGGCAGCCATAGTCCAGCAGGTGCTGTGGGGGCTGCACCTTCAGATGGGCATGTGTGCCCCAATTTGCCACTGTCTCCACCTCTCCCTATTGTCCTCATTAGTTCAAATTACCTCCCAGCTCTTGTATCCTTCTGGGCTTGTGATCTCTGGTCTAAATGGTCTAATATACTTTATGTAAACTCTATATAGGTCAGGGTGTTGTGGGAAGGTTTTGTGGTTTCTTTCTAGGTCTAAGATGACAAAGAGATTTTGTTTCTTATGCCCGTGACTGACAGTATAGAGGAGGATGGCTGGACCAATGCCTGAGCATGATAGAACAATGTGCTGTATTTGACTGGTGATGTCTGCCATGGGTAGGGTGCTTGGAGGAGTATCTTGAGTGAAATGTTTTTGCTCATGTTATTCTAGTCTAACCCAGGTTGGAGAGCAAGGTTGGTCCACCTCTGTTCCATTTTATTCCATTTTTCCAGGTTTCCCCATTTCCCCAGGAGACATAATCTCTGCTTGTTCTGATTTTGCTTATCAAAGAGAAAAATTAGCTAAGAAGTTCATTATGAAAATTTTTGTTTTGGAATTGATACGATCAATCTCACCTAGAAATATATTTATAAATATATTTAACAAAGAATAGCAGGGAGAGGTTAAGGCTCAATCTGATGGCATGAAGTATTATTGGAAGGATTGCAGCATGGTGGAGGAGTCACTTTTGGCTGGGGGAGTAGGGTTTCAGTGTTTCATGTAAATAATCCACTCACGGAGAAGAGGCCCATTACAGTCTGAGCAAGCATTGGCAAGTTTTGTCTATAAAGGGCTGGATATTTTCAGCTTTGAAGGCCATGTGCTTTTTTTTAACAACTCAACTCTGTGGTGGCCATACAAAAGCAGCCATTGATTGACAATATGTAAATAAATGGGTGTGGCTGTGCTCCAATGAAACTATTTATGGATATTAAACTTTGAATTTTATATAACTTTTACGTGTCCACTCTGTCATTGTAGCACAAAAGCAGCCATAGACAATACAAAACATATACACGTGCCCAGTTTGGTCCGTAGCAGGCATGGTTTTCCAACCCTGTTCTGGAAGATGAGTGATGGAGGAGACAGAAAGGCTTGGATATGGGAACCAGGTATGTGAGTCTCTGATGATGTGTCACCTCTCTGTATTCCAATCCCCTTATCTGAGAAACAGAGATAAAAGTAGAACCTATTTCAATAGAACAGAATAGAGAGCCTAGGAATGAACCCACACTTGTACAGTCACTTGATTTTTGACAAAGGTGCCAAGAACACACAATGGGAAAAGAATAGTCTCTTCAATAAATGATGTTGGGAAAACTAGATACTCACATGCAGAAAAATGAAAGTGGACTCTTACCTCACACCATATACAAAAATCAACTCAAAATGGATTAAACTAGAAACTATAAAACTACTAGAAGAAAACATAGGGGAAACACTACATGATATTGATCTGGGCAATGGTTTTTCCTTTTGTTTGTTTTTTGGATTTGATCCCCAAAGCAAAAATGGACAAATGGGATTGCATCAATTTCAAGAGCTTCTACACAGCAAAGGAAACAGCAGAATGAAGAGATGACCTACAGATCAGGAGAAAATATCTGCAAGCCTTTCATTTTGTAAGCGGTTAATTTCCAAAATATATAAGGAACCCAGATCACCTCACACTTGTTAGAATGGCTACTATCAAAAAGATGTAAGATAAACGTTGGGGAGGATGTGGAGAAAGGGAACCCTCGTACACTGTGGGTGGGAATGCAAATTAGCACAGCCATCATGGAAAACTGTATGAGACTAAACTCACAAAATTAAAATGGAATTAACACATGGTATGGTAATTCTACTTCCAGGTATTTACCCAAAAGATTTACAATCAGTATATCTAAGAGATGTCTGCACTCCCAAGTTCACTGCAGCGCTATTCACGATAGCCAAGATAAGGAATCAGCCTAAGTGTCCATCGGCAGATGGCTGGATAAAGAAAATGTGGTACATATACACAAGGGAATGTCATTCAGCCTCAAAAAAGAAGGAAATTCTGTCATTTGCAACAACATGGATGGGATTGCAGAATGTTAAGTGAAATAAGCCAGGCACAGAAAGACCAACACCGCATGTTCTCACGTATCTGTGGTATGAAAACCCATTGCTGTCGCAGAGTCAGAGAGTGGAACGGTGGTCACAGAGGCTGGGCGTGGGGAGGGCTGGGGAATGCAGGTCACAGGGTACAAAGCCTCCGGTAGACAGGAGGAATAAGCTTTGGGTTTCTTTGAGATCACAGTGTGCTGAATATAGTTAATAATAGTATTAATATATCACACACACATTTCAAAATTGTTGAGAGTAAATTTCAAGTCTTCATTATAAAAATGATAAATAATTGAGGTGAAAAATATGTTAATCGGCTTGATTTAATTATTCCACATTTTATTCATAAATTATAACATCGCATTCTATCTCATAAATATAAACCATTATAGATGGTCAGTGGACAATGAAATAAAGTAAGAAAAAAGAAAAATAATGTATTATTCTATAAATGATAAAAAAAATTACCTATTCCATAAGGTTGTTAAGGATTAAAGCAGCAAATGCTTGCCTGCTATGAAGTGAGCATCCAATAACTATTAAATCATTACTCTTTCTATTCTTACCATTGCTATAACCCTCCTACCTGCCTTTAATCTGCACCAGGGGTCTAATGACCGACCAGCAATTCAAAATCATACATTAGGTTTTAGAAAGAGACTGATAAGGAAGAAGGTGGAGCTATAAGATGGGCCTATCTACAGGAAGCAGAAGTCTTGTTTCCTATCAAGTAAAACATTCACTTTCAATCAAGCAAGAGAAACATTCCAACCCTAGGAAGGCAATTCCAGGAGAGGGACACCACTATTCGCTGTCCAAATAGAATGCTATGATTAAAAACATAATAATGATGCCAGACGTACGTGCAACGCTTATGTGATACAGCTCAACTTTACTGTTCCCTAGCTCTCCCGCCATGAATCCGCCTGAGTGTCCACCGGGTGATGACAAACACGGCCAGTCCCCGTACCTAGAGCAGCTGGTTTCACCCCACTCTGCAGCTGCAACTTCAATCCCAATAGTGGAGATTTACTTTCAAAATGACCACCCTTTGCCTCCGCGACGCATTGCAAACAACTGCAGGAAGTCTGGTCCGTGCCCCTGCTGAACGAAACACCGAGAGACACCTGCTCCGAAACGAACAGCGAGGCTCTTGCATTAGTGCATCAGAGCCTCGTGCTCATGCACGGAGGGTGCTGCTGTTGTGTGGTCATCAGCCTGCTTCCTGAGTGTTCCTCCCTGCAGGGCACACAAGTCTTCAAAGCAGGCAGCGGGGATCAGCGGGGAGGCAAAACCCCTGCCACTTCTCCATTCCTTAGCTGGGTATTTGAAGCCATTTGGCTCAACTCTTGGGGTGGGGGCAACGAGAGCTGATCAGGACAGGAGTACAGGATCTGCAGCCTGGGAAGGAAGGAGGGACTAATGAGGATCCACCGCCTGGGCCATCTCTGTGGCCATCCAGGTGATTGCAGGGCCGGCTGAAAGAAAAGTGCCCAGCGTGGCGGCCGCCCGCCGCGCCCCTCCTGCCGGGGAACAAGGCTGCGGTGCAGAGCAGGCAGCCCGATCAGGCCGCCACACCAAAGTGCTCCGCCAGGGAGGCCGTCTTCTCTTCCTCCCAATTGTTTACCCAGCTCGTTAAGTGCTGCACTCCCAGCCCTGAAACCACACTCCTTCCCACCATAGCGGTTTGCCAGCCTCACAGAGAAGAAATAAATCTCTGCTTTGATCCGCCTTCAGAGACTATGTCAAACTTTGTCACACCCGATCTCCAACAGGCACGTCCCGGGCAGAGCCGCAAGGGTGGCCCCTGACGCTTTTGGAAGGTCGTAAGATAAAACAAGCTCACCGGAGTTCAGCCCTAATGAGGTAGGCGCCAGATCTTCCTTTGATCATCAGTGGCTATTTCCAAGACATTAGTAGATACTGGCTTATTCAGCACCTGTTAATGGACATTTGAACCCACACATGGCAAAACCAACAGCAACAAGAACCTCAACGAACATTTCAGGAGTAAAACTTGAGCCCAAATCAGGCTTCTTCCCAGGGTGTGAAGTGCTTTTGGCTTTAGCACAGAACAGCCATCCCACCATGCGGCTTTGTGGGTTCCTAAAAGGTCCCCAACCCCCAAAGCTCTCCCACTCCTCAGTGGCTGCAGGGGACTTGTGAGCCTTTTGCTGGGGACAGCGCATTGCCCTATTCTGGGTAACCCCACACACAGATCAGACTCGGGGATCCCCTCCCCAGATTCCTCATTGAGTTCATGTGGTTCCATGAGATTTAGGTTTTGAACAACCAGTGAGTTTGGGTCCCTGGGCTGCGGTGCTTTGGCTCAAGAATAAGGAGGCCAGCTCGACGGGTCCCCTAAGAACATATTCCAGAATTCATACAGGAATGTCACAGCATGCTGATATCTTTTTCTACTGGATTTGAGCCAGTTCTGAGGGACCACCCCGCTCCCACAAGAGCAAGCTCTGTGAGAATGAAACGCATCCTCACGAAACAGAAGAACGAGTGTCTGTAAGTAGGAGGGGAGAGAGGGAGGGAGGCAGAGAGAATGTTCTGGCGATATGCTTTGAGGTTCTAAATAAAACCTTAAGCCAGCCCCACCCCTGGACTTCTCAATCATGTGAGACAAATTGTTGTCTTTACTGAAGTCGGTGTGGGTGGGACTTTCTGTTATTTCCAATCCCTAAGAATCGCCGGGGATGTCGTTGCTAACATCTGAAGGGCTGCCGCCAGGATCTGTTGCCTTAAAATAAACAAGCATCCTTGGGAGGCGCAAGATAACAGGCCTTGACGTGATTTGCGGCTCAGTGTGAACGAGCCCCCCAGCGGGTTTGCTGGAGGGGGGGGGGGGGGACCACGCAAGCTCTGGGGCCTCTGGCTGGGGAAGGAAGAGGAAGTGAATACAAACAACACCGGAGGCTTCCCTGCTCGGAGCCTGGCTTCCAGGGGCCTGCCAGGTGGCTGTGACAAGAATCCCTTGCTTTCCTTCTCCAGGGCCTCCAAATGACAACAGTCACACACGCCAGGTGGCTCCCTGTGCACACTTGTGCTGCGCAGAGCCCCGTGCAGGCTGCTGAGTTTGACTGTTAAGTTGTGCACCCGGCTGTGCGGCCTGGGACTGATGGGAAACCGAACACGGCGAGGTTTTCCCATGTTCTCTGCGTCCTCTGTGTGTCTGGGGGTGGGTCCACGCGTCACCCGCAAAGCCAAGGGGAAAACACCTCTTTCCCAGGGGTTCCTGCAAAGTCTCGGGGCTGCGTCTCGCGGGCTCTGACTGGGCAGTGCGTCCATCCCTGAGCCAATAGCATGCCCAGAAGGATGCAGTGCTCTGATTGGCCACCCGGAGTCACACGGCCACTCCTGGTGTCTGGGGCTGTGATCACAGGCACCAAGCACTTCTCCTCCGACCTTGGTTCCTGGCATTGGATCTGTCGGCAATGCCCCTTCGTGCCGTGCCCATTTGCAGACTGGACGCCTACACATCCCTCGGGTGCTACCTCCCCTGGGAAACCTTATGTCATTTAGTTGTGTCTTCTCTTGTGTTTGCTGTCCGTTACTACGTTGCTCATTCAATCAACAAACATTTGCTGGGCAACTGCTATGTGCCTCATGTTAAATTAAGTTTGGCCTAAACCTGCCTCCTGACATTTTTTAAGTGTGGCCTAAAGGGTTCTCTGCACACAGTGAATTGTCACCTAACTGGACGTGCAGACAGGCGGTGACCTGCTCTTGTACCCATCACAGATGGCCAGCTGTTCTGACAAGGCAGTCGCCAAGCTGTAACCAATCCAGTTGCTTCTGTCCCTCACGTCTGTGTCCTGTCTCTCACTTTCCTCCCTCCGCCCATAAGTGCCATCCGACCACGTGGCAGCCCTGGAGGCTCTGAACCGATTTTGGTCCTGGGGGCCACCCGATTCTCGAACTGCTCTGTGCTCAGTTAAACTCCATTAAACTGAATTTGTCTGAAGTTTTTCTTTTAACACGAGCGTTGTTGTAAGTGATGGGGACACAGCAGTGCACAGGTGAGTCACAACAGCACTGCCCTCAGGGAGCTCATATGCAGCAGGGACGTCAGACCATGAGTATAATAAGCACATAAAACATATGTAGCATGTAAGGGAATAAACAAACATACATGATATGTGATATTTATACATGCATGAGAACCAAAATTCAGCAGGGATGGGGATGCAGTGTGTGGGTGTGAAGATTTCACCAGCGCTGCTCAGGAAAGGCTCCGTGGGCAGTGAGGGAGGGGCTGGCCGCACAGGTGCTAGGAAGAGCTCAGGTGAGGGGGGACAGAGCGCCGTCCTGTTAGAGCAACGGCCAAGACTCCGTGTGGCTGGGATCGAGAGCGCGAGAGGGCGCAGTGTCAAGAGAAGGGTCACAGACCTGGCATCATCACCGTGCAGAGCAGTTTCCATTGGGCTCTATTTTTGTGCCGGGGACACTCTCCAGATTTGAATGACGGGATAACCAGAGGTCCCCCTGGGCCAGAGAACACCAGAGCGGACACGAGGCAGGTTCTGCAGGGGCGGGGAGGTGTCAACTTGCCTTAATCACGTCGTCATCAGACGATCTGCACTCCACGGACTCCAGCAGCTCGGTCACAGAGCCATCCTCCTCCACGGAGACCACCTTCACTGGAACCGCCACCGTCTTCCCCGTGAGGATGGCGGTGTTCAGGATCTCTGCCTCCTGAAAGACCAAACACACCCGACCGTCACGCCCCTGCGGAGATGCCCGGCCCCTGGGAAGGTGCAGCGTCCCTCCCCTCGGCCGCCCTGCAAATAGCGCCTGCTTCCTAATCGGGCTCAGGAAAGCCGGCCTGCAGCACCTGCCAAGTGGCCGTGGCGGCCCAGAGATAATTTTCTGTCCTCACCCAGCTTCTGCAGGGACACTATGAGGACGGAGGAAACAGGAAGTGAACACATTCAATATTATCATTGCATTTGGCAAACACGTGCCGATCACCCTCCTACTTGCTTTACAAATATTGACCCACCCATCCATCCTCACAGCATCCTGGTAACACAACACGGGCATGATTATTCTTCCCGTTTTATAGATGGCACAGAGAGGTTTTGTAAGTTTTCCAGCATCACACAGCTAGGAAGTAATGAAGGCGGGACTCCAATAGACCTAAACGTATGTATTAACGTAATGATTCCAACGTAAGCACACAATGGTTGGCCAGAGGGGCAAGGGATGGGGAAAGGCGCCTAGGTGAGCACGCTCCCACCTTGCCTAATGTGCACGGGAGACATGCAGAGGTGGTGGGAGAAGTCTTGTCCTCTGTGCTCTGTGACTGTCTGTCACTTCCTTCAATTTCCCAGGCTCCTCTTGGGTCCTGGCTTCCGGATGTGTCTGCAAGGCTGTCACGGCTCCAGTGAACTCCCACGTTCCCATTGATATGACACATGCATGCACAACACACACACACATGCACCCAAACACACATGTTCGCTACTAAACTCCTCCTTAATAGATCAGCTCGGGAGACGTGTCTCCAGGGATGTCCCAGCTGCCCTGGTCATTTGCTTTCAGAGCTGAGAGCATCCTGAGTTGTTCTCCTTGGTAGCAACTAACACAGTTGTTATTTTACTTCCACTGACAGTGGTCCAAGCACGTCACCTCTCTTCTAGACCATAAGCCCCGCGGGGCTGTGCCAACTCTCTGCCACTTAGCACAGTGCCAGCTACGACCAATAGTAAAAATATCTGTTGAGTGCACGAAACAGGACTTGACTGGGAAGGGACCGGGATTCACATCATCATCTTCTTGCTCTCCGCTCCTCGCACGCTAAGCAGGCATCCCTTCCTTGTGGCACACCTGTGCCGCAGGTAGCCTTTCCCAGACACTGAGCAGCAGCACGCCACCCTCTGCACCTGCCCCTCTGGTGCACCAGTCCTCGGTTACTCTGATAGAATTCCTGTGATTTTTGAATGGGTGGGGGCCTGGGAGATCACATGAGCCCATTTCTCAGATAGAGAAAACTGAACCCCCAAGAACCAGCAAGTGCATCTCACTCTGCTCTGCAGAGATTGTCTCCTCCGTCACATAAAGACAGAGCCCCCACGTAACCTTGCATCTCTGTATAACTACAGCAACCAAGTCCCAGCCTAGGACATCATTCTTTGCTCAATTCCAGCTCACCTCATGCCAGCGGTGTCCCTAAGAGGTGTTTTACCAACACACCACATTGTATTTCTTCTGTAAGTCCAACGTGTCTGTCCTGCCCTCGAAAGAATGACAGCAAAAAGTCTGGGTGGGTGCTGGGAGCTGGGGGGCACCTAACACAGCTGTCATTTCACTTATAGTGACCAATCACTTTATCTTCCTTCTAGACTGCAGCCTCAGTGAGGCTGTGTCTGCATCACTGTGAGCGATAGCCCTGCAGAGATTCTTGTCACTTTGATTTTCGTGTGAAATCCAAAATGCCTGTTAGTAGCCTGCCAGCAGACAGCACAGGAGTTTATCATCCTAAAATTACATAACTGTTTCCCTTACGTTAACTTTTTATTTCTTATTTAAGATCTTATTTTTCCTGTATAGGATGACGTTCTGCTATAACTAGCTCATGTGGTTTAGCGGTTGGATATAATAATATATATCTTTTTTCATTATTTTAATTCCAAAAGACAAGACTGCAGTTTGGAACGTTCCTAAATTTCAAAGACCGCACCTCAAACTGTCTGAATATGCATCGCCCTTCAAAGGCTCCTTTGTCTACACATTTTTTCGCTTTTTCTCCTCTGTGGGTTCCTAGCCTGATTTTATTTCATTTTGGGTAAAACACAGCAAAAAAAAAAAAAAAAAAAAGAAGGGGTGAAATCAGTATATGATGTTACTTGCTGCCTCTGGGGAAGAAAAAGGCCATATGTACTTTTTTTTTTTACTCTAAAGGGTGAGGATCAAAAGGGACAAGTCATACCGTGAAAAGGAGCGGAAAATGCTCTTTAAGTCCCTGGCCCAGGCTGACCCATCAGGAAGGGAAGACAGAGGTGGAGGGGTGGGGGCTGGGGCGGTTTTGTCGCTGCTGCCCCTGGTCTCAGGGAAGACCATTTTGCACGTCCGTGGTGGAGAGTGAGGCGTGTCTCCACTCCAGCAATAAAAATCAAAGGCCTCGGGTGTTTCTGCACGTTCGTGTGAGAGGAGAAATGACACTGGGATGACTGAGGGCAGCTGGGAGTCCATATGTCTGGGCTGTCCACGAATAGCATGCCCATGCTGCCCACTGAGCTCTCAGCGGGGGGTAGGGACTGCGCTTCCAGGCTGGGTATTCCCCTGCCTCCTCTGTGTATCTCCAATGCCTTGACATCCAGAATTTTCTCTGTTGCACAGGTCTGCTTTCTCCAGGAGGCAATGATATTATAGGGATGACACGCAGAAATCTTCAGACGGACGGGACGGGCGAGGAGGACCACAGAGATCGTGGTACGCACCTGTGCAGCCTCGGCGTTGGCTGAGACAGGACCTATGACTGCTCTGATGATCGGACCCCTGGAAACCCTTGCAAGCTCAGGTGACTTATTGCCATGGAGTCACCTTATCACAGGAAATAAAGGCCCAGAATTGATTTTGAAAATGCTACCTCCATCCCACTGGCTACTCATGATCCTTCCTGGTCACTGCATACACCCCTTCTGATCAGTACAAAATTCAAGTCCACCTGGAAGCTCAGGATGTGACGGTGTTTGGAAACAGGGTCTTCGCAGACGTCATTAGTTGAGGCGAGGCCCTACAGGATGAGGCGGGGTCCTCACCCAAGGACGGCGTCTTTATAAGAAGAGAAAACACCGACAGACACACAGGACGGTGTGTGAAGCTGGAGCCAGAGACGGGAGTGATCCTTCCACAATCGGGGAATGGCAAGGACTGGGACAGACAGCGGAGGCTGGAGGGGGAAGGAGGGACCCTCCCGCAGAGCTCCGCTGACACCCTGATTCCAGACTTCCAGCCCCCAGAATCGAGAAGCAATAAACTTCTCCTGTTTTACAGCCACCAAGTCGTGGTGCTCTGTCACAGCAGCCCGGGCGGACCAACATGAAGACCGAGCCAAGGGGAGAAGGAACCTGGATGCGAGAAGCATCGTCACGGCACCCTGGCACTTCTGCTTCCAAACGCATTTGCAGAGAATTAAAACCTCTCTCATTTTAACCATTGTTCTTCGAGCTCTGTCACTCACAGATAATCACCAGCCTAGACGATGCAACCTGGAAGGGAGGAGTTCTCACGGTTTCTCGTCAATTTAAGCTGATGAGTAATTTAAATTGCCTTATTGTTTGTGATGAGAAATAACAGATTTCCTTCCTTCCTTCCTTTCTTCCTTCCTTCCTTCCTTCCTTCCTCCCTTCCCTCCCTCCCTCCCTCCCTCTCTTTCTTTTTTCCCTTGCCTTCAACGTCACTACGGCCTCTTTGGAGGTCACTTGCCATTTTAGTATGTGGTTGTGGAATGATCCCAAATCTGTTAAAATAGATGAATACGGTTGGAAGAAATAAAAGTAACTGCAGGGCTAGCTGTGTTGATGGCTTCCTCTTTAAACAAAAGCATCATAGCGATAACCTCTGAGCGCCCCATCAGAGGAGGGCAAACATCCCATAAAGCAAATAAACTGGTTCTGCAACAGCAGATTCACCAGCCTTCCCTGTGCGGCGGGGGGGTTGCCGTGGGGACCAGCACTGGAGGAGTCGGGGGCTCATCCAACCAGAGCCACTCACAGCCCATTGCCTTGACCCCCAAGCACGCATTTCCATCATCTAACAAATTTGGGAAATGGTCATTTTGAAGAAATGGACTTAAAAGCTAACTTACCCACTAAGCTACACATCTGATAAAAGACTAATAATCAGAATCTACAAAGAACTCAAGAGACTTGCAAGAAAAAAATCAAACAACCCCATTCAAATCAAAAGACATGAACAGAAGTCTTTCAAAAGAAAATAGACAAATGGCCAATGAACATATGAAAAAATGCTTAATGTCACTAATTATCAGGGAAATGCAAATTAAAACTGCAATATCACTGTATCCTAGACAGAATGGCGTTTATTAAAATGGCCAAACACAACAGATGTTGGCGTGGATACAGAGAGAAAGGAACACTTATACACTGTTGGTGGGACTGAAAATTAGTACAACCTTTATGGAAAACAGTATGGAGATTCCTCAAAGAACTAAGAGTAGAACTACCATTCCATCTAGTAATCCCACTACTGGGTATCCACCCAAAGAAAAAGAGGTCATCAAAAAACAAAGAAAAAAACCCCTGCATTCGAATGTTTACTGCAGCACAATTCACAATTGCAAAGACGTGGAATCAACCCAAGTGCCCATAAATTCACGAATGGATTAACAAAATGTGGTGTACGTATACCGCGGAGTACTACGCAGCCATGAAGGAGGACAACGTAACGCCTTTTGCAACCCTAGTATTTTCTTGATGTTGTAGTACAAAAAGGCATATTCTGCTAAGTTTATTTATTCTCTTCAATTAAAATTGTGTTGCTCAGACTTGGGTCGACCCCCCACCCCCCAATTCCCCAGGGTTCGCTCCCACCCTTTGAGCACCCGGAATTCCACAAAAACTGATTCATGTGATTAACTGTACATCTCGGTAAATTCACTGAAAATCATTTAATTGTACACTTAAAATGGAGTGTTGGTTGTACGTAGATACAGTTGGAGCACTATGTATGTACTCTATGGACTACTTTGACAGAGCAGGTTTTTGAATGTAACAAGATAAGTCAACTTGAATGGTAATATATTTTGGGAAATCAGCTCACTACAAATTGTGACTGTAAACATTGTACTGTAAATGCTTTGTAGTTTTCCCCCAATTAAAAAAAAAAAGCTGACAAATAAAATGAACATCACAAAAATTCAAAAAAAAAATTGTGTTGCTATTGGCGTTATTTATCCTCTACACTTGACCCCACCTCCCAAAGATGTAAAGAAATGGTACCTTATAAGGTTATTTTCGTCCATGGCTAACTGAATTCTAGGACATCAAATTTAAAGGGATATATGAGAATTTAGATTTCATGGCAAAATAAATATATCGCTTAAAGACGGTTGCCCAGATCAGGTTAAAATGATTTTTTTTCTCCCGTCAAAACGTATCATATTCAGAGGTAACATAGGATAGCAATGCCACTGACCAAGCAGAAGAGATGCCTGGCTAATCGGGCTGGATGTTGGTGGGCGTGCCACCGGGATGAGTTCTGGTTGCTGGCAGGCAGAGGAAGGCTCCATGACTGTGCCATGTGCGTGTTCATATTTTCAAGGTCCTTGCCATTAGCAAGAGACATGTGAACACTTGTAGCCACTCACATGTGAGAGTCACTGTTTTTTATTACTTCCGGGTTGAAGTGATAAAGTTTTCATGCTCAGTTATCTAGTCTTTCTCATCATCCGCCCCGGTGACCAGGGAGGCTGACAGCATGGTGACGAGATGCCGGAGCAGTCTCCGTCTCCGTTAGCCCGGTTACCTGGGTCCCTGTGTGGAGAAGAGCAGTCTCCGTTAGCCTGGTTACCTGGGTCCCTGCGTGGAGAAGAGCTTCCTACTGACTCACCTGGGACAGGTAGCAGGAGTCACGACTGCGCTTTTCGTGTCTCAAAGCAACGTGATTTGGGAGCAGCTGGTTACTGCGATAGCACCTAATCCATCCTGATTAATACACAGTTTCCAACGTCTGCCTCAAGCACTAAAACACACACACGTAAATACACACACACATATATATATTCATTGAATTATGAATGCTGGACTATGCCCCAAGCTAGGTGGATAGATTGCTCAGGTATAAAACTCCAAAATTTCCTGCACGTGCTGGGTGGCTGGCCCTTCACGTCCCGGGTAACTGCCGTGATTTCTGTTCCCGTGAGCTCGGGCAGACCCAGCCTAAGCCAGTGTGGAGATCTGACGTCCCTCTGCAGCCACACTCTTCCTCAGTGCATTTTCTGAACTCTGGTTGGTTTTTTTAAAAAACATTTTCAATTCATTTCCCAACAAAGATCGATAACCTAATAAATAGAATCATGAGTAATCACCGTGTTCTTGTCTTTTGCTTGTTTGGCCGAACTCTGTTACTCCAGCCATCCGCCCCCCACCGCCCAAATACACAGCAAGTGATGCAATGATGTTGGATTGTGAGGTGTTTTTATTTCCACCAGATTAAACAGAAGAGCTGTTAGATGACCCTAGAAATACTATATCTAGTTAGCAATAACGCTGTGTTGCTATCAACAACCTGCGTGATTCTTTTAACAAACAGGGAACACCAGTCACTTTGGCACCGACGTCGCAAACAGATTTATAAACCACTCTGTTTCTTAAAGTACATCAGCTCCCGGGTTTAATAGCTGTGGCGTGGAATGGAGAATGGTTGCATTTCAGATGTCACACCAAAATAAAATTATTCTCCCACCCTTGGGGAAGGAGCAAAACTTTATATCGCAGAGCCCACGATGGGCTGGTGGTCTGCTCACGTCTGCTTATGGCTAGGATGGGGTCTTGAAGCCCATGAAACACATCCCTCGCCTTGTTTTTTTAAATGTGAATTTTAAAATCTCACTGAGGTTCGACAAGCTCATTGTTAAAATATTACACCTGCTAAAGGATTTATAATGAAATGCCTCAGAAGGGATCCCACCCTCCCTAACCCTATTTTTGTTCCCTTCAGGCAACAATTTTCAACTCTTCTAAGTACGTTATGGAGGGTTTCTCCCCCATATATCTAAATAATACGCTGTATTAGACTTTCTTGATGCAGCACTTTCAGACATTAGCCACCGACCGGCTGGTATGAACGATGCATTTTCTTACCTTTTTCTACTTTCTCTCTTTTCTCAGTCGATACAATTATACCCCTGTTTTGAGTTCTCTATTGGTTATGTTTAAAACTTTAAGGAAAACACCTGTAATGGAAGATACAGTGTTGCACAGCTGCGTGATCTCACATGTCTGTGGAATCTAAAGACACTGAACCCGTAGAAACAGTGAGTAGAGGGGTTTGCCGGGCTGGGAAATGGGGGCGGGGCAGGTAAAAGGATACAAACTTTCAGTTACAAGATGAATAAGTTCTGGAGACCTAATTAATGATTACTATAGTTAATAAGGTACCGTAAGCTTGAAATTTGCTAATAGAGTAGATCATAACACTCTCACTACAAAAAACATGGTACCCAAGTGAGATGCTGGTTGTATTAATTAGCGTTAATCATTTCACAATGCATACACATATCAAAACACCACGCCGTATACCTTAAATGTATACAGTTCTTACTCATCTGTTATATCTCAATCAAGCCGGGTTGGGGAAGAGATGATGTCTTGGTCCCTGAGTGGTTGGAAAACAGGCCTGCAGGTTCTCTGACACTCCTGCCCCGCAGAGCGGGAGTCTGGGTGCCCCCCCGTCAGCACGGGCTGGCCCCAGTGACGCACGTCTGCCGCTGTGAATGCGGCGGACCGATGCTGCGCTATCTCCGAGGCTAGACCCTAAAAGGCGACACAGCTTCTGTTTTTCTCTTGGGGGGAGGGGCACGTGTTCTGGGAACCCAGCGCCACGCTGTGAGGAAGCCCAGGCCACACATGATCCGGTCGACAACCTGGGCTGAAATCCAGCACCCACCCTGCAGATATGTAATGCGGAGCCTTGGAGAGGACGCCCAGCCTCCAAGTTACTGCCGTGAACCGGATACTCCGAGCAGGAGCCACTTGGCAGCATCCTGTCGACCCCAGAGCCGTGCAGAAGTTAACACAAAGGGCTGTTTGCCGTGACTACATTTTGGTGGATCCCCACGCAGGGACAGATAACTGATTCCCTCTGCCTCGCTTTGTAAGAGGAGAACCTCAGCCCTGCTAACGCTCTCCTGGGGCTCGTCTCCCACGGTAACTTCCTGACTTCCCAACTTCACTTTTGCTTTTGTACCGTCAAGGTTGAGAACATCTACATTGCGTTCTGAAACACAATGAAGTCGTCCACGCTTTGTACAAAGCCTGAGCCTCAGCGCGGAAAGCCAGCGATGTTTCTGTTACACTCAGATACACGGGGTCCGCGTGGAGCAGGCTTCTCAGCCTTGACACTGCCGAGGTTTGCGGCTGAGTAATTCTTTGCTGCCAGAACATCCTGTGCATCGCAGGATGAGCACAGCAGCACCCCTGGCCTCTACCCACTGGGACCCCTCTCCCCGCCCATCCCCAGATGTGACAACCCAAAATGTCCCCACACATTGACAAACTTCCCCTGGGGAAGGAAATCACTCAGTAGGGCTAAGAATTACACGAGGACCCCATTTCCCTTCATGGTAATACTCTGTGCGTGCTGGAGCTGCTAACCGCCTTTCTTTTTTTCTGTCTCTCACAACTTACTCTTACCATAACCGTAACTTTTGCCGAGCTCTTCACTGACCTCAGCATTTTCCTGTCTCTGTTCTGATGGATACATTCTCTAGACCTCCTGCACAGACTTCTCTTTACCAGATGCAGGGTTCGTCTTAATAAACATACACTAACAAAAACATGGGAGAAATTTTAAAAATGCAGAAACGGGAGGAACACTGTTGATTTTCTTCATGTCAGCAGTGAGAACGAACTCCACCACGCACAGGGCTTTGTGCAGCGAGAGCTGGCTTTATGTGATAGACATAGCCTTGAAAATTGAATATAAATAAATCTAAAAAATCAAGCTTTATTGTGCCAGTGGAGCTTGCTATTGAAAATTATCCCAAAGCAGTGAACTTGAGGCCCAACTCAATCGTACATCTTTATTAATCTCCCCGAGTGGAAGTAATCAGTGTGCACTACTGTTTGTAGTTTGTTGGAGACGTTATACTCAGAGGCAGGAGAGCTTAGGGTGAGGAGGGCTAGCTCTGGAGTCAGACAGCCTTTGGTCGAACCCCAGCTCCCAGATCTACCAGCTCTGTGGCTCTCAGCAAACTAGCGACTGCACTGTCTCAGTTTTCCCATCTGTAAAATGGGGATCGGAAAAATGTCCATGTTACTGGGTTGATGCAAAGGATCGCATATGTGGAAGGTACTTAGAACAATGGTTAGCCTGTGATGAAACACGTGTTAGCATTGCTGCTGTTATCACTTTTAGCCTCCTGGGAGCAAGAGTGGAGGAAGAGAGCCCAGACTGAAGGATTCGAGCCCTGGCTTTGCACAGTTAGCTATGTGGCCTTGACCACAGTTGTGTAAGCTCCCAGGGGCTGAGTTTCCCTGAGAGTTAAATGAGATACACCAAAATCCTTTTCACGTGTTAGGTGCACGGGCTCTGGACTGAGGCTGCCTGTGTTCAAATCCCAGCTTTGCCACGTTCTCGTTGCACGACTTTGCAAGTTACGGAAACTCTATACTTCATCTTCCTTATCTGGAAAACAAAGTTTCAAGTCGCATCTACTTCAGAGAGTTCTTGGGAGGCCCCCACGAGCGAATGCATGCAAAGTGTTACAGTGGTGCTTGGCATTATTAATTTTTCAAGAAGGGTGTTTATTAGTAGGATTGTTATACATGCAGCGACTTATATGGATTCAATATGTTCTTGGCAAAAGGAAAGAGAGAGAGAGGAGGAGGGGAGGAAGGGGGCAGGGAAGGAGGGAGGAGGGAAAGAGGGAGGAAGGAGGGAAGAAGGAGGCAGGAGGGAGGGGGCAGGGGGGAGGGAGGAGGGAGGGAGGAGGAGGAAGGAGGGAGGGACACACAACCTGCCGTGCTTTGAACTCACACTGTCCTGCGGGAGGCTAAGGCGGGGGACGGACCTTGCTTTTCCCTCCGTGGTCCCCACCCCACAGCCACTCACAGAGTGAACATCTCACTGTAGTGACAGTAACTTCAGTATGAAAGACGCACATTTTCACACCCAGGATCTCCGAGCGCCAGCCAACCGCACGTGGTGCTCAACCAAGGAACAATAACGTTTCAACGCGGAAGGAAAAACTGGAGCCTTATAGGGTGGATTTTGTAGATGGTTTGAGGGAGTTTCAATATCATGCGATGTTGATTGCATGATATCCTCACATCGTGGGTTTGCTCTGGATCCTAAATTCCTACTTAGGATGGGGCTTCACTGCTGCCACACACAGTGAGCTCTGGTCCAGCGCCCGGAGTGTCGGCGGCTTGCAGCAAGAGCGGCTGCATGGAATATAAAACCATGAGCTTGTGGTCCCTTCACGTCCATGCAAATTTATAGCAGGTTCACCTCTGGAGGCAACATCAGGCCGGACCACAGGGCCGGCTGGTGGGCGTGGACCTTGGGTATGTGAACTCACTGACACCTGGCCTATGGGAGTTTTCAGAACCTCCAGGAAAAGACTTACCAGGCACATCTCAGGGGACAGGAAAGTTTTCATACATTTTGCCCCGTCTGCAGTGGCACCAGACCTCAGCCCCGACAAATGTCCCGGATGTGGTGTCCAACTCTGGTTTCCACCTGGGCCCAGGGGTAGTCATGGTAACGTGGTGACCCAGCATCTCATGCCCAACATGTTTGTAGGGTGCAGTGACCGTGACCTCTGGGCTCCTCTCTGGGATGTCACCCAGTAGGTGACAACCTTCTCAACCGTGAGGTCCCTTTTGGATGGAAAGATGGCACTCCCTTGCCGAGTTCTCTGCACCCAACAGCGAGGCCAGCATCTTCCCAGGACCCCAGTTCATTTCTCCGGGTCACCCACAACCCCTGCGGTCTGGGTCTGGGAACAAGAGCCGCCTTTATTCTGTGCGGCCTGAAGCCATCTCCCGGGATCACAAAAGGACTTCTGAGTTTTGCATAACTAATTCCAAATCTTAGCTAGCATCAAGCTTCAGAATTAAGAAGCGAAGTGACAGCTGTTTAATTAACTCCTTAAGCTGATTAGGCGGCATTACCGAAATCCCCCTGAGGCGCAATTTCTAACTCCAGGCAGACCTGAGGGCCCTGCCGTGACCTCTGTTCAGATTCTGTCAGCGGCCGCACCAATCAACCGCGCGGTCTTGACGTCCTGGAGGATGTGGTCACACACGGAGTTTATTTATTACATTAACTGCTACAGGAGATGCAAATGACATTAACAACAAGAACTTCTGCTAAAAACAAGTATGTCCTGCATTAAAAACATACACAGCATCAATAGGGTTCCTCAAAAGCCCTTGACGAAGTGTATACAGCCGGTGCCTTTAGTGCACTGGGTTAGGGGAGGGTGTTGGATTAACCCTTGGCCTCCACATAAAGGGCTGTGTGTCCCCCCTCCAGAGTAGTCAGACAAAGGCTCATGAAAGCGTTTCAGACTTTAATCCAATTTTATTCTTGAGATGGATGTTTTTCAAGAGGAATTTCCAAGAAACAGGCGAAACCACAATATTTGTCTGATTTTAAATGTGGGGCTGAGGCTGGCTGACGCCTCGGGACACCAGCACTGAAGAAACGGTACAAAATGATGGTTTTCTTTTTTGTCCTTTTTAACCCTTAGCTGGGCAACTTTGGGCAGATGGTAACGAAAAATGGTGTGGACGGAATGTCAAAAAAGAACACGTGATGTGTGCTTCCAAGAACCCACCGTTGGCCTAAAGTTTTTAGAAACAAGACTCACAAGTCTAACTTTCGAATTGAGTTTTAGGGCAACGTGTCTAGGAAGCTGGGGGTGGGGAGGAGTGGCGTGGCGCCCACGGATTTTGTGGGCTGATTCTGGGTGCTGGAGATCTCCGCTCCTTGCCCAACACATAGACGTTCTCGGGGTCTTTTTAGTTTTGTTTTCTTTGAATAGCTTTATGGAGATAGAACTCGTATAATTCATCTGTTTAGAGTAGGCAATTCATCAGTTCTTAATATAGTCACAGATCTAGAACATTTTTATCATCTCTACAAGAAAGCGCCTGCCATTAGCCATCCTCTGACCCCCAACTCCCACCCTCCCTGCCTGTACCAATCCACTGCCTGTCTCTGCGGATTTTCCTGTTCTGGACATCTCATGTGGATGGGCTCACACCGCGTGTGGTCTTTTGTGGCCGGCTTCTCTCACGTGGCCTGTCCTCGTGGTCTGTCCCTGCGGTGGGACCCGTCAACGCCGCATTCCTGTCACCCCTACGTTCCGTCCGCGGCCGGATCACGTTCTCCAAGCCATAAAGTTTTAGCGCTTCTGCTTAACGAACAATCAACCCCGACGCTGCGACAGTCAGAGTTTGCAAACCAGGGCTCCGTGGGCCGAATCCAGCCTGGGGGATACCTTTCGCTTGGCTGTACAGATTTAACTTTTTTCCAATGGGCCCAAAACATTTAAAAGTCGGGAAAGATGCATAAACTCTGGAAGTCTGGTTTGTCTTGGAAAATCAGAAGCTCCAGCCATTCCGGGGCATCGTTCAGTGTGTGTGGCCTGTCTCGACCTCACGCAGGTCTGAGTCTCCTTTGACGTGGGGGATTCACAATTGTGCAGGGGATCCTTTGTTTGGAGGCTTCTAGACTGTCAACACACGTGTGATTCAGGATGCAAACACGGTCCCATCCCAGCAGCTAAAGGTAAAATTTGTAAGAGACGGAAGAACACAGGGTAGGTGCTCAGCTTCATATACAACCTTTTTTTTTTTTTTTTTTTTTTTAAGAAACAAGCTTCCTCTTTGTGTCAGAAACACCAAATCCAGTGATTCATTGCCCTCCCGGATAAGAAAAGTCTGACAATATGACAAAAATGCTGTGAAGTACACTCAACACACATCAAAGACTGGCAACTGTGGCCGTTGATGACGGTTTATAAGCAACTTATACTTCATTTATAGCCTCCCGACAGCAAAGCCGTGAAACGCGGCAGGAGTGTTTAATTTATGTCTGTTGACGGAGTCCTCTTGCTATCAGAAAGAGTTTGCTCTTTGAAACTGGGGGAGGCTTCGCCCCTAGCCTCTAACTAAATAAATGGGTTCTCGTCCCCCTGCTACAGTGCTACAGAAAGATGCATGTCAAATTGTCAAAGGCTACAGAATTTTCCGCAGGCTGGGAGAGGCCATCGGTTTCACGCTACATGAAACTAAGGAATTAATTCAGTCGGCATGGAAAGGACACAGAAAACGGATAAACATCAAAGGGCTGTTTCCAGACTTCGTCTAACTAAACGGGTGGGCCTAAGTGTGGGTCTTGTTTAGAATCTTGTTGGTGACCCTGCGTGGTGGTCCTGAGTCCTTTTCTGACCTGCGGGCCGTGGGGATTTCAGCAGGACTTACCGGTGCGGCTTGGAGCCGAGTCTCGATTATCTATGCTGATGAGAACACAGCCACGTGGCCAATCCCAAATCGTGTAAAAAACCCAAAAGTCATTTGCAGCGTGGCCCTGGAATACATTATGTGCTGTGTTTCTTTCCTTCACCAGACAACTTCTTAATTATGTTTTTCTTAGCCTAATGCAAAAATGAATTTACATGTCTGCAGCCCACACTAATTGAGATGAGGATGGATGCAATTAAGATTATTCTGGGCGGCAGGGCAAAATCAATCTGGGATTTTAAATTGGTCACGGTGGTCCGTGTGTCGACGTAAGCCCCGAACGTGCTGACCAAGGGAATGCATTTCAGGTCGATCCTTCCCTTTCCTGGGGAAGGGACCAAACTAGTATTCTCTGCTCCCCTGCCAGCCTCGGTCACACACTGTGCAGTCCCTCCTGGGCGTTCTGGCCCGTGATTCTGGGATTCGGAGGTCAGGCTGCCCTCCCGCCTCTCTGAGCAAAGGACACATGAAGGTCACAGCTTGAAGAAAATGAAGATGGGTGTTAGACTCTTCTTCAAAATGAAGCTCTGTGACCAAGCTCGTGGACACTGGTCTCACTCCCGACTGAAACGACAGCGAAATTCACGCTACAGCAAAGCAGCTCTGTTTTCTTACAGGGTGGAGTGGAGCTGCCTTACTGTGGATGCCTCACCCTAGGAGGTGACCTCATCCAGTCCCCAGGGACTTACATTATGATCATCTCCAGCTTTCTGTCTCTTCTCCGAGAGCTCCCACGAGCTCCAGACTCATTTATCCACCTGCCTACTTGACTGGGGGTGTCTCAGACTCGCCGGGTTCAAGGCTGAACTCCCACTATCCTCTCTCCCAGGGTTCCAAACTCAGCAGGTGGGACCAACAGTCCCCTGGTCACTCAAGCCCCAACCCCAGCAGTCACCATTCAGGTTTCCTTTGCTCATCCCAGATCCCGTCCGTGAGAGCATCCCATGAGCAGGACCACCAATGTACCGCAACCCGCTACTTCCCTCCACTCCATGGTGATCACCTTAAATCGGGCCGCCAGTGCATGCAGCCAGGGTTATGCAAAAGCCTCCGAAGACACCCGTCTTGCTATTTTCTCCACAGTACTTGTCCCTCTCAGAAATCATCCCCTTTTTTTTTTTTTTTGGTCTTTCTACTGTTAGGTAGACAGCTAGGGCTCGCCAGCCCCTCCTGCGGACAAGGTGGGTGACTGCCACACCTGGGGGAGGAGGCAATACCCAAAAGCATGCAGAGAACTCGCTAACCCATGGGCCAAGCTGCACAGGTACAAGAGAGTCTGGAAGGTGACGTAGGACAACCTGAGGCTAACGACCAAGTCATTAGCTTAAATCTACATTGTGGTTCACCCAAAGCCCCAAGTGGGCTTTCAGAGAGGCTCATGGGAGATCCACATGGACTCAGGTCATATGACCCCCAGCTGTCCAATCAAAGAGGTTCCATGGAGACATCTGAACCACCGGGCGGTCCCTATCCAGACGCTATAGAACAAGACCCAGACCATAACCAAGGTCTCTTTTGCTACGACAAAGGGTCCGGTCGTCCTCTGTGGCGTATGCATCTTGCTCTGTAAACCCATATCTTGCTCCCCCCCCAATAAATGTCACCCTGTGCTGCCTTACTTTGGTGTGTCTGGTCATTCTTCCGCCAAGAGCACACCAAGAACCGAGAACACAGATCGAGACTGCCAAGCCCACACTATGAATTACTGCCTGTGTGACCACACCCAGGCATACGCTCCAGAAGGGCAGGTCTTCTGTGCCATTCACCTCTGAACCCAGAGGGAGACTCAAGAGGCGCCGTGCCACACCTAAGGGTGTCCTCATTCCGGACGTAGGGTCAGGGAGCCCTCCTGGAAGCAGTGCTGAAGTCCCTTCCATCCAGCTCCAACTCCACAGACAATTTGCATCACGCCACGTCCTTGTGGATGTTTTGTGCCACGTTGGAAGCTGAATACATCCTTCACGAGTCCTTGTGGGCTTCTCTGGGGCTTTACATTTCCTGGCTAGAACTGGGACATCTCGTCCCAATCGTGACGCTTGAGGTATAAAAGGAATCGTGTGTATACGGCTGCCAATCTCCACCAGTTTCGCTAGTTCAGAGCGAGAACTTAACGGACGGGTGCTTTGTTCTCTGGGCTGTCCACGCTGTTACCATTTGTGTTACCATCATTATTTTTTTTGGTTGTTGTTTAATTAACTGGGCTTCGGTAGAAGCATTCCAACGGATGGGCAGCCAAGAAAGCATCTGCCGCTGATTAGCTCAGCTGGTGGGAGCTTGGCGTTGGTGAGTCCAAGGTCATGGGTTCAATCTCCTCTTGGCTATGGGTTTGCTCAAAATTAGCAGGCTGGGATGGTAACCCTAACTCTGGCTAACAGTGTAATAATTACATGAGAAAATACAAACAGACCAGAGCCAAACTATTCTTTTTAAGGACTGGGGGCACCTGAGGCTGGGTCCAGAGGAGTGGTTCTGAATCAGGCTACAGAACATAGTCCTATAAGGAGCACTGACAAAAAATCAACGCCTGGGACTTGCTGCAAACCAATTGTATCAGACACTCATGGGAGAGGGACTCAGGCATCGGTAGTTTTTTTTTTTTTTTTTCTTTGCAGGTAATTCTAACCCAGTGGTTCTCAAACTTAGCTGCATACTGGAATCTCCTGGGGAGATTAAGCAGTACCGGGGCTGGGTCCCACACTCAGATTCTGAATCAATTTGTTATGTAATGTGCAGCCCCAACCTTGGGAGGCTAAAAAGTCTTCCCAGATGATTCTAATGGCAGCAAAGTTTGAGCACCACTGGGAATGACCTTTGTGCATACAGGATGGTCACCCGCCTTAGCGATTCCAGAGTGCCTTCCACGCTGCTGGGCTCACATGCACACACACAGATATGGCCTGAGGCAGAGGACTCCACAGAGACGGCACATGGACAGACTAGTGTTAGGCAGGAGGTTTACTGCTGGATGTTTCAGGAATATTAAGAGAGTGATGATGCCATAAAGTAAACACAGAAGTAAGGAAAACACTCTATACAGAGCTCGAGCCAGCAAGCACCCTAGGAGCTCTGCCTTGCATGTCAGACAGCTTTCTGGTCCAAAGATCCCAAGCTGCGCTCAGGAGACACAGGATGCCAGCCCGGGGCGTGAGGCACAGCCACGGCCCATCCTCCAGGTTTCAGCTCAGATCTCAGCCGCTCCCAGGGCTTCTCCGACCACTGAGCTGTCACTGTTTGCACCAAGCGTCCCTCACAGCCACCGCCCCATCCATTCCCAGGACAAAGCCTCCTTTGTCACTCCTGTAGCACTTGACAGCTGGAAACCATCTTGTTTTTATGTGTATTGAGTTGCTTTTTAAACTGTCCCCCATTCTAGACTGCAGGATGTTCAAGGATGGGGACCTGGGGGGTCTTGGTCACATGTTGATCCCATTGAGTTACACAGTTTGGCACATCAGCAGCAGCAGGTGACAGTTCCTGAATGAATGAATGAATGAAAGGATGTCACCAAGAGCCTTTAGAAAAAGGTTCTGGTGATGGGCACACTAAAAGCCCTGACTTCAGCATACAATTCACCCATGTAACAAAAATAGGTGTACCCTCTTAATATTTTGAAATTTAATAAGAGAAACCATTGAAGTTATGGTAGTAGTATAATATAGTAGAGTTGAGGAGTGAGGAGGGCCAGAACAACC
>CAUYRT010084744.1:0-60888 GCA_963574885.1 Lepilemur ruficaudatus
CTGTGAGCTAGGCTGATGCCACGGCACTCTAGCCTGGGCAACAGAGTGAGACTCTGCCTGCCCTAATACACAAACTGCCACAAACGCGGGAGTGTTCCTGCTTTGCTATTAGCATCAGATGGCTGGCGATGGCTGCGAGGCTGATGCAGTTACTATTTATTTCATTTCCAGGGCCAGGGTGCTGGTTGGGAGCACCAGACAAATTAACCAGCAGATGAAACAGTGATGGAGGAAAATGTATTTATGGGCCTCATTGGGAACAGAAGGAAGAATGAACCATTTGAAGGTGGAGGAAAACTTAGCAAGTGTTCTAATCCATGTTTCAGCCTTACCATAACCAAAGAAGAAAGTTCCTTTTCCTGTTCTTTGAATGAGTTCCTTGAACTCACACTTCATTTCTTTGAATTTGCACAGACTGTTGAGGAGCAGGTAGCTGGGTAGCCCTACCTCTGCCCAAAGAAGCCTCAGAGAGAATATTACATAGAAGACTGGGGGAAGAGGTCCTGGAACTTGGGGGTCCCCTTTCCTCTCTGCCCATTCAGTTGTCAAGTGGCAGCTGTGCTGTGGTGAAGACCACTGAGTTTAGACTTGGAAGATCTGGGTTTGCATCTAACTCCACCTCTTACTTGCAAGTCACTTACCTCCCTAGGCCTCAGTTACCTGGACAATAAAATAAGGATAACACTGTTTCATGTGGTGGTTGGTAGTCATGAAATTAGGCACAAGGGCATACCTTGTAATCTGAGTTAGACCTGCGCTGGTGGCCAGATGACCTGTATGGATGGTAGGAGGGGCTGGCTTCAGTGTGTGTCCCACCTACAGACAGAACAGTGGCACCGTGGAGAGGGCAGCACTTATTAGTCCCCTCCTCTCTCACTGTGGCTCTGAGAATCTCCAGGGAGAATTGTCTGGTTGAATTCTCAGCTCTACCAATAAAGGCATGCGGGAGACCAGGGCCATACAGAGGTCTTGTCAGTATACGAAGGTCGGGGAGCTGGCTTGGTTCCTTTTATATTAGTACGTAATGTAATTATTCACCTCCTCCCCTGCCATTTGGCACTAAAAATTTTTGCTTCTTCTAAAGGAACAAATGTCTCAGCTCTTGTCGCTCTAACAAGGTGTCTGGCTTGATTCCTAAAAAAAAAAAAAAAAAAAAAAAAAAAATCAAGGCAAAGGGAAGATAGAGAAATTGAGGAGCTGTATCACAGTATCAGGGTACAGGGGTACCCATGTGGGATCCACCTTCCTTTTCAGGCCCATGGGCTCTCCCAGGGGCAGTTTCATCGAGGGAGTCATTTCTTCATTCATCCACCCATTTGGCAAGCATCCAGTGGCTTCAATGGTGTTTTCAGAGCTGGGCTGGGATCTGTGGGGAAGACATTGTTTTGGGCTCTCAGGAGGCTCCCCAGACCTGGGAAGCTGCAGGGTGGGTGGTTCTGAGACTCCAGGGCTGCTCTCACCTGAGCAGCAGGAGGACAGGGGGTAGGCAGGCACGTTCCCTGCATGGCTTCTCTGGAGGACTGAAACACTCTGCTCTGAGACCGCCTACTGGCCCTTTCTTGCACATCTCAACCCACTGGCCTGTGTGCTCTTGGGCTTGCCTGCAGACAACGAGAAAATGAACCTAAATCAACAGACATCCTGTTGCCTGAGAGCAGCCTTGCTAGTTATGCAGACATTCTGGGTCCTTTTCTTTCTGCTGCAAATGGCAGTATCTTCCTCCTACTGTGAGGCCAAGAGTTTGGCACAGGAGATGTTGATATTTAGTTTCAGATTGCTGCTAATGCTGCTTCTTTCCCTCATATTTGTGAGTGCTTCTTTAATTTTTTGTTGCAATGTATTTATTTTGGATCTTGTTTTTATACACCAAGGCAGCTGCTTCCTAGGAAGAGAGATATACTTTGCCAAAATGCCAATCTTCCATAAGACAAGAGCCTATAACCATAGCACAGGATTTTATAGAAAACATTACTGCATTAGATGTAATTTTTAGCAGCAGTTAAGTGCCTACTATAGTACTCTGCCCATATAAAGCGCCCTGTAAATGTTGATGCTGGACTAAAGAAAACAGAAAACAAAACAAACATAATGGGAAGATGGGGTAAGTGGAGCGGGCAATGAAAATTAAATGAGAAAAGAGCAAAGTTAAAGCGTGAAAAAAGGTTTAATGGAGTATTATAGAATTATCTGCTGAAAGGACAAAGTAGAACAAACTAAAAATAAAAAGAAAATATAACAACTTAGATAAGAGGCATGTGAGGAAGAGAAAAGCTGGAGAGGTAATTAGGACAATTACTTCCGTGCAGTGGTTCTCAATCTTGGCCCCACAGTGGGACCTCCTGGGGAGTTCCAAGAAACACTGAAGCCTGGGTGCCACCCCCATGGAGTCTGGTTTAATTAGTATGAGGTGGGTTCTGGGCAACAGGGTTTTAAAAACCTCTCTAGAGAATTCTGATGTGCAGGCAGGGTTGAAAACTACCGTGTAGCAAAAAGAATTGTAGGGCAGTAAAGACTTTTTACAGTGTCCCCAGGAGACAAGGCAAAGGTGTCTCCTGTGGCCACAAGGGCTGCTGTGGGGTCAGGGTCTGTGGGTCTTCTGCTCCTGTCCTTCCTCCATGGCCAGCGTGGATCCCACGGCTCTCCTGCCTGGTGATTGCTCACTGCTGGCTTCTCACAGACTAGGAGCGTGAGGGTCCGCTTAGGTTAGCACCAGCCACCTTCCTGTTTCCCTGAGCTCTTCAGTGTGCTGGGCACTTAGGGGTGCTTGCTAAATATCGGCTAAGTGCTATCATGCTGGCCTTCTGAGCCCTTCTGTGCTGAATCAAATTGGCTAAGTCTGTGTTCTTGGTTCTGCCTCCTGATCCTGCCCTAACTTTTCAGATCTAAATTCTGTCCTATTCAGCTCCCTTCTGAGAGATGGAATTTAATTTAGTTAGGAGAGTCCACTAGCTGAGATTTCTTATGCTGGACAACACCTCACTGTGTGTGTGTGAGAAGGAACCCAGCCTGTAGCACGCCCGACCCACAGAGGAATGGGTTCTTGCTGTATTTCAGCTTTGTTTCCTCTTTTCCTTCCTCCCTCCCTCCCATCCTTACCCACCCTCCTTTCCTTCCTTCCTTCCTTCCTTCCTTCCTTCCTTCCTTCCTTCCTTCCTTCCTTCCTTCCTTCCTTCCTTCCTTCCTTCCTTCCTTCCTTCCTCCCTCTCTTCCTTCCTTCTTTCTTTCCTTTGTTTTTGTCTTATAATTCCCAGGCTCACAGCTGACCATAGTAATCTAAGGAGACTGATCATTAAGAGTGAAAGTATCTCCAGTTCCCTGAAGTGACCACCTGTTTTCAGGGGAAGGTAGATTACCTACTACTCTCCTGGAATCGCAGATTTCCCAGTGAAGATTTGCTGCCACACAAAGAGCTGTGGGTAGAATGCAAAGTTATTGCTGTCTCTGGAAATCCTCTTTGATTTTCCCTGCTTGCTGTAAGACTATGGGGGCCTGTGGTCCCCTGGTAGAGCATGGAGAAGCTATAACAGAGGTTTTCATGCTGATAATAGACTAACCTTATGTCTTTGTTGGTTGAAGCCCATTTATAAAAAATTTTAAAAAATGATAATTTGATAATATTCCAAGAAAGAGGTAACAACTGGAAAAACCTGCATTGGGAGCAGATGGGCAATTAGTTTCAAAGGGGCATAGAATAGAAGGGGCATGAATAGAAGCCCCTCGCACTTTGTAGTGTTCCCTGCATACAAGAAAAAGCACTCCTCATTCTCCTCCTCTGAAATGGAGGAAAGAACTTTGCTCAAGGTTCTTGGCTGGGAGTAGGCTGGGGGATAGCTCAGGTTTAGGGAGAATATAAATGCTTTTTTCTCCTTTGGTGGTGGGACTTATGAAAAAGTAGAATGTGGATGCTTTAGTGCTGATAGGGAGCTCAAATTTTGCAGCTGGAACCATACCTCTGTGGAAGTAAGATCTTATTATATAGATCTTATAGTCCTCCAGCCTGCCACACGTCCCTGGGGCACGGGGTGGTGACATAGCTGGGCTCTCCCAGAACTCCAGGGAAACTCCCTGCTCATCTCTCACAGGGAAGCAAATAAAGATCAGAGTGAGAGGAGAGAGCTACAGGGGCTTCTCTGGGAATGAGGCTCTCCCTGCTCTGCCTTAGTGCAGGAGAGAATGAAAGGATCCTGTTTTCTGGGCTGGGTCTATGATGCCAGAGGAAAGAGGGGACAGATGGAGAGGATGCACCCCCTTCTCCTTGGGACAGAGGGTGGTGGGTCTGGCCCTCTGCACCAGCGGCTCCCACTTGCCTCCTCCACAGTTGCCCTCCCAGTCCTTGGGCTCTGAGCTAATGCATCTGCTACTTTTTGCCTAGTTTTATTACAGACTGGGAGGAAAAAGGAATGAGGCTGAAAGAATGCCAAAATGTGGAGTCAAAGCTAACTGAGGAAACAATGGAAAAGAAACACAGAATTACTACAGAGTACTTTTCGGAAGGCAGCTGTGTAGATAAAAAAAAAAAAAAAAAGTGGTAGCTTTGGGGGCTAGAAGAAGAGCAATCCTAAACCATGATGTGGGAAAGTTAGTATAGTATTTGAGCAGGATCCTGGTCCTGTAGCAGCTAGGCCACTGTGACCCAGTGTTCTGGCCACGTCTCAGGAGCCCACTCTGCACCTGCTGCTGCCCATTGCCATGACCTGTGCATTGCAGACACTCTCATTGGTCATGTGGGGTTTACAGTGGGTTTTTGGTGGTGAGTAGGGATAGGCATAGGGGCAAGGACTGGCGTAAATACAGTTTATTTATGACATTCACTGTGGCTAGAGATGCCCCAGTTAAGAGTGGTTGTTTTATAAGCACCACTGCTGTGGTAAAGCCTAGTTTAGAATGCAAGGGCTGTTATATACATCATGTATATGACAAGTTAAAGGGCTCTTAACATTGAGTGGTGTAATGAATGCTTAGTATGAGTGAATGAAAAGATTATTGAATAGAAATACAAGCCGTCCAGTTGGCAGGGCTTTAATTGCAAAGTAGTCTTGGGAGTTAGCCCACGTGCACAACTGAGTAGCGACGGTGGGAACTGGGGCGGGTACCAAAGGAGGGCAAAGGAAATACTGCATGCGGCAAGACTGCCCTTGCGTGATGAACAGCCTCAGCATCCATCACACTGAAATAACACTGTGAGTGAAAGCACAGCACATGACAAAGCACATGGCATCAATCTAACCCATCCGCAGCGTCCAGGCTGTGGTGAGAAACCGAGGATGTAGGATAACAAAAGATTCACAGCGAACGGCACGTGCCAAGGAGATGGAGGCCAAGAGCCCAGAGAAAGGATTTTCCGGAAGACCCAGCTGACGATGATCTCTCTCCGTCAGAATACCTTATTTTTAAAAGTGCCAGCTCATGTCCCAGATTGGTGACCCAGAGGCTGAGCTGAGAGTCACAGCTGCAGGGTGCTAGGATAACTGTTGCCTTTATTCCCAAATGTGCTGTGTCTGCGTCGACTCACCACGTGGTTGAGGACTCAGCTGGGCAGCACACCAAACGCAGAGCAGAAATTCCTAATGCCTCCGTCTGCCCAGGGGAGTCCTCGTTAGTAAATATTATAGCAAAAACCATATATCCAGGGAAGTGTGATAGGGAACGGACACTAGTGGACAAGGAAAATATAGTTTAAAATGCCATGGCCATTGAAAAATGTTTACTTTTGCAGAAAAGATGCAATCCAGACAGTTTTCCTCTTAATTTTGGATAGACTGAGCTCTAAGCCTCAAGTATGTGTAAGCTAAGGACAAACTTTTTCTGGGGCAACCAAGATGAGAAGAAGCAGCTTCTATAAACACACACATGAGGGAGCTGTGCAAAGGCAGCCACGTCTACATAGTAATCAGGGCTTCCCGGTGTAGCGATCTGGGACCCTGACTCACTCAGACGGATCGTCAAGTACCAAAAGGCTCTCAGCTTTTCTCTAGCAATACTTAGGTTCTATCAGTCCTCTTTCCTTCTAAGGGCATTAGGAAACCTAGCTGATTTTGACTGATGAAAGAGGTCTTGGGAGAGGCTTGCAAAAGGAACAGGGTTAAAATTCAGATGAAGGACCAGAAGTGCAATTGCCACATGCTATTATTAGAACTGCTGGTGAAACATCTTTTACAATCCCGGGGAGTCTTCCTCATCTGACCTCCTCTTTGGCCCTGAGTCCAAAGCGAGGAGTCAGCATTATGTGGTTGAACTGTTACTCTGGTTGGGTGGGAGAGTTTTAGGCAAGCCCCTGGTCGTTGTCTTTTGCCTTTTCATTTTAAAGGAGGGAGTAGCTCCAAGTGAGGGCTATTGTGAAGAGTAAGTCATCCATGGCTGTAACATGGCAGCATCGCCAGATGGGGAGCGGGAACGCCAGCCATTTATAAAACCTTTGCAGCAGCTTCTGTGACCACAAGGGATGATGCTGGCTAGATTTAGCATTTTTAAACTTAAGTATTCACCTCATGCCAATGTATTAGCTGTGTCCTCTCATTTGAGGTTGTTCATTTGGAATTACTGAAGGATGAGGCATTATTCCTTTAAATAAAATATTCCCTTTCATTACATCTGTGTCTCAGTGATCCCTAAAGCAGGGATTCGGTTCAAACATTAAATTCAATAATCATATATTAAACAGTTACTATCCAATGCACTGCAGTAACTGAAGATGAAACAGACCAAGGATTCCTGCCCTCGAGGGGTTTATAAATTAGGAGGAGGATGAAGGAAGTATCCAAACAATCATGGCTAAAAAGAAAACACATGAAATAAGAGAAGTGTGTGCTAAGGTGATTCAATTGGCGGGGGGCAGTTATAGCCTCAGGGGAGAGTTTCACACTGGAGATATAAATTTGGGAGTCCTGAGTACGTATGTGAAATGTAATGCCGTGAGCATCTGTGAGATCACCTAGGGAGAGACAGAGAAGGCAGGCCCAGGCAGGGGCCCTCGGTGTTCTATTAATAGTATTTAGAAGCTAGACAGAGGAGGATGGGCCAGCAAAGGGAACTGAGAAGGAGAAGCCAGTGGTGCAGAGGAAACTCTGCCAAGCATGGCATCTCAGAAGCTAAGCGTGGAAAGCATTTCGAAAAAGAAGGGGTGGCCAAGGGTGTTGCACGCCACGAGGAGGCTGTATGATCACTGGCTATTTACTCATGTGTTGTCTTATGTCGGTCTCCTGTTATTTTAAACTGGTATATCTGCAAGGGCAGGATCTGTGTCTATTTTGTTCACACTATGTACTCAATGGCTGGCACAGTACTTGGAGCAGAGCAGGACTCAAGATGTATTTGTTGCATAAAGAAAGGAAGGAATAAAAAGCCAGTCTAAGGTGTTACTTAATTCAGTAGGCAAAGATTAGTCTCTGAATAGCATTTTCAGATTCCTGATGTTGAGTTTGGTCTTAGCAAAAAATGCAAGTCTCCTTTTGGGGGCCTGTATAGACTCGCTGGCCGCAGGCACACTTCTTCTGAACTTTGTCAGTTATCCTTCCTCACAGGAGTGAGGAAACAGCAGGAAGCTGTCTGACTGATCCTCCTGTAATCCTTTGCCTCTAGAATTTCATGAGATATTAATACTTGTGCCATTACAAAAAAATTCTGTGATCGCAATCCCAGGTGAAATAGATATCTTCACAGCAGGGGTTCTCAGAGCAGTTACTATGATAAAAAGAATTGTAAATACTAAGAGGGGGCTATTAATATGTAGCATTTGCCAAAATTATCTGACCATGGACTTCTCTTTAATTGTGCAAGAACTGTTAACATCTCGAGGGATGGTGACATTTTGAAGAACAATTTGGCAAATATTGCCCCAGAGTTTTGCAATGGTTCTAAGAAGCAAAAAATCATTATAAATTCCTCTTTAGTTGACATCAGGAGAAACGCCCCATGATGCAGACAAATTACACGGTGGAGTCAAAGGGTGTGGTGGGCTGTAATTATTATTCTGAAGCATTTGATCCCTCCGTCCATGCAGAAGGATAACCAATTCCTACCCATGGCTCTGTGCCTGGCAGGGCCTTCTGTGGGAGGGGCGCACACCCTGCCGGGTGGGCTTGGCTGGGGAAGGCGTTGGCCGGTGAGCATGAGTGGACGTGATGTCTGCTCTGTCTGAGCAGAAGCTTTCAGAAGCATCTTGAGTTTCTGCCAGCAGCTCTCTCATCCTTTCTCTTCTGCCATAAGAACAATGTGCCACAAATAGTGACTTATCTTCCAGCCTGGGCTCTGGAATGGGAAGACACAAGGAGCAGAGCTTAGCCACTGACTTGTAGCCACCAATGTGTAGTATAAGCAGGAGCAAATCACAAAGGTTCATTGGGGTCAGTCACGGAGGTCTTGGCGCTGTGTGTTCCCACAGCCGAGTTGACTTAATACAGAGGAAAATATGGAAGGTTGCTATGAATATGACAGCCGTTTTCTTCCACAGCCCTCAGAAGAGACAACTGCAGAGAAGCAGAGAGTGAAATTAGAATGGCTCAGTTTACAGCCCACTTTTTTTTTAATATTTCACAGGAGAAAAATTTTGGACTCTTGCTTCGATTGAAAACAACTCCATGAACAAAAACAGCTCAATCTAGCCCAGATAAAGATTTATAGATCCAGTGTAGGCTGTAAGGTGCTGGCATTTCTGAGAAGAAATCTCAGTATTTCACACCAAATGGAATCAAAGAACACACCAAAGTGAAAGTTCACAGCCAGCCCCACCGGCGTAGTTGGCCTCGCAGTGGAGCACATTACTCTCTCAACACTCGCTCCGGGTTTCCTCGAAGTTCCCATTAGCAGGGTGGGGAGGAGGTCAGTCCCCAGCAGTGCCATGTTCTGGGAATTCTCAGAGGTTTGGGATGGTTCTTTAGTAAGAACAAAGAGTCCAAGGGAGTGATCGTTATTCAAGAAAACAATGCTCTCCTTTCCTTCTCCCCTTCCTTCCTCTTTGCTTTTCTGGATTCTTAATCTTCTCAACCCACACCACTACCATTTTAGCCGGTCTGTTTCATGGTGTGTGCAAAAGCAGCACTTTGGAAATACCTAAGCTTTATTTGGCAGGGAACGAGCTACATCCTGTGGTTATGGAGCCCCTATGAAAGCTCTGATACACACTCACTTCCCCACAAAAAGAAACTGTGGCTGGTCTAGGGCTCAGTATTTTCCCATCACATTTCACTCTATTTTCAGTTATTTATATTGACTTGCAAACACTGCGAGCATTATGGACAAAGGTGTGTGTGTGTGTGTGTGTGTGTGTGTGTGTGTGTATGTGTATGTGAGCTGTTGAGGATGCTCCTCTTCCTCCCTGGCTCATCCTGAGGAAGCGGCAAGCACACCCTCCTCAGGGAGCCGCTGCTCTCTGAATGAGTCATGTCCCCTCCTCTGAGAAGCCTTTCCCAGCTCTAGCCCATCGCTGCCTTCTCTCCGTCTGCACAACTGTTTGCTCCTTTCTCTGTTACACTAACAGTCTCCATTTTCATGTCTGTTTCTCCCACTAGAAAGAGCACCTTGAGGACAGGAATTGAGCTTGGGTTGCTTTTGTAACTCAGCATGTGGCACAGCACCAGGAATATTGTACAAACTCAGTACATATTTGAGGAATGAGGATATGCGTCTCCATAATTATAGACTTGCACATTTTAATAATATAGCTACTGGAAATAGCAGCACAAAATAACAAACACCAAAAGGCCCATCATAAGCCTAGCCAGCAGTCACTGAGAAAATAATAATCATACTGAGCCCCCTGATTTCCTCATAGCTGACTAGACTCTCTGGGCAGGTTTTATTCACCTGTTCAGGGTCCCTGTGTGGAAGCTGGCTCAGATCTATGGAGGACCCTCTGACCCTGCTCAGTTGTTCTGTGAGCCCAAGGCTGTGAGCCCAAGAATGGGCTCTTGAGTATTTCAGACAGAATGGGTGAAAACCAGAGACCTCTGAGAAGTCTTGGACTTCAGCTCAGGGTGATGTTGGGATCTCCAATCCCACTCAAAATGAGAATATGGCAAGGCCTGGGACCTTACTGTAGCCCAGAGTCAATGATGATGACCAAATTCTGGGAAATTTATTCATTCATTTATTCATACAGATATATTTGTGCAATTTGTCAGATTCAATGATAAACAAAAGCAGAGATGGTCCTTGATTTTGCAGAGCTTACAAGCTCGTGAGAAAATAGGCATAATCAAATGAATGAAATATTACAAACTGATATATGAAAGCATTAAAAACCCCAAACTTGAACTTGTCAGGAGATCCCAAGATGCTTTTGGGGAATTAATGCGTAGACTTTGATCTAAAAGATGAGTAGGAGTTAAACAGGTGTCTAGGAGTGGGGGGAGTGTTCCATAGGGAAGGAATAATATGTGCAAAAGCCCTGGGGTCAGAGGCACCTGGTATATTCAAGTAGCTGGAAAAAGACATTTTTGACAGGAACACGGAAAATGAGGGGTATGGCAGAGGAGCTGAGAAGGGGGGCCAGACTGTGCAGGGTCTTAGACGCCTTTTAAGGATTTTGCCTATAAGCAATGGAAAGTTGCTGAAGAATTTGTAATCAGGGGCATGAAATAATTATATTTGTATTTTGAGAAGAACACTCTGGCTGCTTTGGGGAGGACATATTGGAAGGTACTAGAAGCCAGATAGATTATTTAAAAGTATATACAGATAATTCAAAGAAGAAAATGATAGTTTATGCCAGGGTGGTGGTAGCGGATGATGGAGAAGGTGGATGGGCCTGAGATGATAGTATTATTCACTGAGATAGGGAACCTTAGAAAAGGACCCTATTTGCAAGGAAGAAACTTGATTTAAGTCTTGAGGTTGAGTTAAAGTAGCTTTGAGACACCTAAGTAGAAATGTTGGTTAGGTAGACATGCAGATATTAATTCATGTATTCAACACATATTTATTGACTACCCACTGCATGTTAGTCACTCTATTAAGAATTCTATGTTACAGGAAAATATATTGAAGTTGGATTCTTCTCTCAAGGAGCCTACAATTTATTAGACAGTCATGAGGAATGGTTGGACCTGATAGCTATCTTCAAATATTTGAATACATGAAGGTAAACTCAGTCTGTGTTGCTCCATAAGGCATAACAAAGACAAAGATAGGAGTTATGGGGAGGCAGATTTTGATTTGGTATGGGAAATGATTTTTTGAAATAAGAACTGTCATTGAAAATATTTGAATTGAGTCTGGATGATAATTTATTCAATCAATATTTAATGAACATGTAAATTGAACAGAGAGATTCCTGCTTGACCTTTAAGATCCTTTTTGGCTTTCAAATTCAATGATTCTAATTTTCTGTTTAAAATCTTAATTGTTCGTAATGAAGGTCACGACTTGATTTTCCTTGAATCCATTTCCTAATTTGGTCTCTACCTATACAATCCCTGGGAACTTTCAAGGTGGTGTAATGAGTCCCTTTGTAAGGCTGTGACACCTTCAGAATATACAATGTGTTGCTTGATAGAAATAACATTCTCTTCAATGGCTGTCTGTGGCCTACTCTGGTGCAGAGGAAGAGGCATGCTTATGTGGTTTTAGATCCCCTTCTTTTGTCTTGTCTCTTCCTTATAACCACGGTTCCATAATGTTGGATGATCTGTTTGCAGGTGCAGCCAGTTGATGGCACTGTCCTGGACACAGGATTCCTCCTCTTTGCTGCCTTTGGCCATCAGATAGGAATCTTCCGTTGCTGCCATATGGCACACTAAAGACTGCCCTGCTTGGAGCCTGGTGGGAGTGGCAGTCCTATTTCCATCCCCTGACAGTTGAATTCAGATTTTTTAGAGGGTTGACAGACACTCTTTCAGATTTCTCTTCACTGCTCTGAACTCTTCAAGTAAGTCCTTCTCATGATGGATAAAAATCATAGAAAGCAGAACAATGGAGGCAAAAAAACATGAATTTAAGCCAGCTCTCAATTGCCTTTACTAGTGCAGTGGGGAAGAACATGAACAATACAGAAGTAATAGTTGGTGTTTATGTCACTCATTTGGCTTTGGGATTTCTACAGAAACACTTTGTCCGTGTCCACACTATGCTAGGGCCTTCAATGGCCCTGTCTCCACCTAAGTCTGAGGCTTCAGTTATTATATAAAAGGCCTCCTGAATTACTTACTAGTAAGCTCAGGAATTTCTTGGATTTCCCCAGGTTTTTAACTATAATTCTTGTCTGTTTTTTTTTTTTTTATTCTTTCTTCCCTCTTCCTTGGCTCCAGGTTTTCATTTTCATGCTCACCCCATGCCCATCTCAGGTTCTGAGTTGCCCCACCCCAACATGGGCCAGGACTTCATGTCCTCGTCCATCCTGCAGGAGGAATGGTCCAATAGAGACACACATTCTCCTGTCTCCTGTCCTTTTTCTTCCCAATCAGACTTAATCAGACACTAATGACTTATGTTATTTTTTCTAGCTTGACCTTGAGGTGAGCTTGACCTTGTGGCACAAGATCCTGGGTTTCATCAGATAATCCATGATGGTGCAGTAAAAAGTATATTGACTCAATAAATATTAATTCATTTCCTAATTTGCTTATTGATGAATGAGAATGGTCATAACTAGAATTTATGTAATACCTTCTTCCAAGAAGCATGCAAGGGCACAATATTACCCCAGTAAGAAATTTATGATATTGTTAACACAAATAATCTAAACCTGATTTGGAAATGACTGATTGCTTATCAGCAAGTCCCACACCCTGCTGTCCATCAGAGTCCCTTCAAGAGATTTTTTACAAATATAGATTCTTTGGTGGCATTTGGGAAAAATGAAATGATATTTTTGCACCTCAATTATTGAACTTACATTTTCAATAATGATGGATTTCCTAGACCAGTGCTTCTCAAATCCTAATATACATATAACTCACCTGGGAACTCTTGTTAAAATGCAGATTCTGATTCAGTAGATCTAGGGTGATGCATGAGATTCTGCATTTTGAAAAACTTCCAGGTGATGGTAATGCTGTTGGCATAGAACACACTTAGTATAGCAAGGCCTTAGACCAGTGGTTTTCAACCCCAGGGGGAGGGAAGGGCAGGAGAAAGGGAAAGAGGTTGGATTATTAATACCTAGGAAGCCAGAGCTCCAAGACCACACCAGTTCAATAAAAATCTCTGGGGATATATCCCAGACTTTAGCATTTTTAAAGAATTTCCCCAGGAAATTCAAATACGCAGAGAGAATTGAGAAGTATTGTTCTAGAGATGCCTTGACTTCATCTAACGTTCATTTCTCTGTAGTCAGGACAGGAGAATTTGGGCACATCTTCTTTGTATTAAAAAAACAACAGTTCCTCTTCTGCTTACAGTAGAATTTCTCAAAGCATGCCCTTGGACCATCTGCATCAGAATCACTTAGGTTACTTGTTATAAATTCATATTCCTGGGCCTGCCCCCAGATAGATTGAATTAGAATCTTTTAGCCTAAGGTCGAAAATCTGTTTTGGAAACAATCTCTCCAGTGCTTTCTATTGTGCTTTGTATGCACAATAAAGTTTGAGAAGTACTGGTTTATAAGATGAAATCAGATCTCTTTAGGCTTGTAGTCAGAGGTCTCTAAACAAATTAGTCACAACCAGAATTTCTGAGCCCTCTCTTAACCTGCTCCACTGCATTACGTCCTATGGTAAGCAGCCTCTAGGTGGCTCCCGTGGTCCCCACCTCTGGGTATTCATGCTGTCCTGTAATCCCCTTCCCTTGAGTGTGGGCTGCATTTGCTAACTTGCTTCTACCAAATAGAATATGCTGCAAGCGATGGGCTGTCACTTACAAAATTAGGTTACACAAAGACTATGGCTTCCAGCTCAGAGGCCCTCTCTTCCTCAGAATTCTCACTTTATGGCCAGTTCTGAGGGACCCTATGGAGATGCCCCTGTGAGGACTCAAGGCCTGTCAACATCCACATAGGTGAGCTTGAAGTGCAACCTCTTCCAGTCAAGCCTGAGATGACTGCAGCCCCAGCCAACACCTTGACTGCAGCCTCATGTGCGGCCTTGATCAGAGGATCTAATTCAACCACACCTCGATTCTTGAGCCACAGAAACTATGAGATAATAAATGATGTTTTGAGGTAATTTGTCATGTTAGAATAGATACCTAGTATACCCCCCTGAGATAGCCTCCCTCGTCCTTCCCACTTATCCAAGTCCCACCTCTTTCAAGCCTCAGTTGTTCTATAAAATTTTCCCCACGGTGATTGGTCCTTTCATGCACTCCTAGAGCACTGCATGTGAGTCAGCAACACTTACTGTTGTATAGTATGTGCTGTCTTGTATTGCTGTATTCTTTTGTAGTATTTAATTGTAATTTCTAATGCTCTGTCTTTTAAAAATAAATTGTAAACACATTGATGACAGTAGAACTGAGAATAGAACTTGTCTTAGAATTTTTTCTATTCCCATGACCTATCCCATTACCATGAATTCAATAAGTGACCTATAAAATCATATGATGAAGATGATAGTGTATTGAAAGAAATATTGAATAGAAGGCATCGGGAGAGTTGACTTTTAGTGGTAGTTTTCACACTCATGTCTGCTCTGTGTTCTAATGCCTGAGTTTTAACCTTGTGTGGAGAGAGGGCTCCAGGCAGATACTTGAGCAGAACAAAGCACTGGCTACGAGAGCCAGCAGGATGAAGGTCCTCGCTTGATGACTATTAATGTTTGATCTTTAAGCCCCCTGCCTAGAGTCTGCTCAGTGGGTTCCTCTGGGCCTTGGTTCCCTGTTAGTCTCAGACCTTCTTGGCTCACCCATTTCAAGTTGAGACTCAGAAATCTTATTTTTTTTTTGTTTGGTTGATTGATGATCAACTCAGAAATCCCACATTGCCACAAGTATTTGTCTCCAAGATCTCTCTCTGCAGCCAGCAGGAAGGAAGCCTGCACATTACCCCTTTCTACCCACCCCCAGGGGTCCCCAGGACTCCTCTGTAGCTACGGCAAGATATAAAACATTCAATAACTGAAATCATTATGGAAACATTCCAGAAAATGACTCTATTCGTCCTTCTTCGCAGAGTAAGAGTTAAAGCTATCTCTAATAGCTTTGGAAATTTTGATTAGGAAGGTAATGGAAAACCATCCTTGCTTTATCTAGTCTATGCACACGAGCCCTTTCACAATAAAGACAGCGATGAGCTACAGCACTCAGGACAGTAAAAGTTCTGTTTATCTCAACTGCCTCCACAATGAGAGTGCCTATTCAGTATTGAAAGCCATTATTTTCAGCCTTTCCTCAGGAGTCTGTGAGAGACAGGTGCAGGGCCCGGTTGGTCTCTCCACATAAACTGTAATAACTTCTACCCTCTTCAACTTATGAAGAAGGCTCCTCTAAACCAACTGCAAAGATAAGGCCCTTTCCTCTAAGCTCCTGGACTCTCTTACCAGATGTTACTGTGGAAGTTACCAGGTGGCCTCATCTCAGATGTGGTGTAAATCTTAGCCCAACATGGTCTCTAATTGGATCTGCTGCCTTCGTGTGACCCTAGAGTTTCTGAGGCGATCAGAAGCAGAACAGTAGCACCGTGGATATTGGACCCACAGCAGTGCGTCCTAGGGTGTTTTGTTGTTGCTTTTTGCATGTCAAGTATAAATTGACTTCTTAATGTATCAATTTTCCCTTGAAATTATTCCTTGAATTGTCATTAGAATTATTTCTCAGTTTGTATATTAAAATCAGGGAGTTATCTTTATTTTTCTTATACCAGCTCATTTGGTAGTTCTTCAAGTCCCCTCCTGTTACACTGCAGGGGGTGGTGGCAGGCTCCCCAGCTGGAACGGTCAGAGTTTTGGTGTCTGACTCCAAAATTATGCCCGAGGAGACCCCTGACATGAAAAGCCCAAAGTCGGAGAGACTGAAGAAGTCCCTCCACCCCAAGGGGATGGAGTATCAGAGCCATGCTCAGCAATGGGTGACCCTTTTAGCCCCAAGCAAATTGCTCTCTAAGAGTAAAAGGCCCCCACACCTGTCCTTGTCCGCACAGAAGATGGCAAGGTAGAAGAAGGGACAGGCCTACAGCATGGCTTCATTGGGGCATGACTCCACAGTAGGCTGGCACTCTCCTGGCTGCCCCGACCCAGTTGCTGCCTGTCCATGGGAACTTTTGTCCATTAGAAAGTTGGTTCTGTGTTAGTCACTTCCTCAGAGGGAGGTCTGACAGGCTGGCAAGGTCACAAGTTAGGTTGTTTTTTCAACAAACATGGGTAACTACCTATTGCAGGCCAGATACTATTTGGGAGACATAAAAGTGAAAAAGATATGGCTTCTGCTTTCAAAGAATTCAGTTTTCTAGGGAGACAGGCATACGATTACAATTACAAAAGAGTGTTAAGTGCAAATATGGTGGTATGTTAACTCCCATAAAAGAAGTAGATAGAAAATGTTCCAGGAGCATGGTAGAAGGAGCTGCTTCTCCTGGGGACACTCAGAAGAGGGAACCCTGAACTGAGCCGTGAGAGTTCAGAGGGACTTTGTTAGCCTTCATATCCAGAGGGCACTCCCAGGAGAGAGAGCTGTATGGGCAAAGGCACAAGGGCGTGAAGGTATAAACCGGTGTGTGTGCCTCCACACGTCTGTGCCGTCCCTACGCCCTCCTGATCGGTTACCCTCTGCAATCTCACTTTGGCCACTTCCCCACTCATGCTCAATACTTCAGCCACATAAAAATACTTGCAGGTTTAAAGGTGTGTTAAGGTCTTCCGTATGCCCAGTTTTTGCACTGGTTGCTCTTTTTCCTTCCTTCCTTCCTTCCTTCCTTCCTTCCTTCCTTCCTTCCTTCCTTCCTTCCTCCCTCCCTCCCTCCCTCCCTTCCTTCCCCCCTTCATTCCTTCTTTCTCTCTTGTCTCACTCTGTTGCCTGGGCTAGAGTGCCGTGGCATCAGTCTAGCTCACAGTAACTTCAAACTCCTGGGCTCAAGCGATCCTCCTGCTTCAGCCTCCCGAGTAGCTGGGACTACAGGCATGTGCCACCATGTCTGCCTAATTTTTTCTGTATATATTTTTAGTTGTCCAGCCAATTTATTTCTATTTTTTTTTTTTGTTTTTTAGTAGAGACAGGGTCTCGCTCTTGCTCAGGCTAGTGTCGAACTTCTGAGCTCAAACGATCCATCTGCCTCAGCCTCCCAGAGTGCCGATCACAGGCGTAAGCCTGTATTACAGGCTTACAGGCATGAGGCACCATGCCAGGCACCTGGTTGCTCCTTCTTGCTGGAAAAAGCATACCTTCCTTCTCCTCCCCTCCCCACCTTCACCTGAGGGAGGTGTTTCCCTGGGCTCCCTGCCATGCTGGATTCTGGCGCTTATCACCTGTATTATAATTGTCTTATAGTCTGTTTGTTTCCTGCATTGGACTTAAAGATCATTCAGAACAGAAACTGTATCTTATTTATGTTGGCATTTCCAGTGCCCAGCACAGAGCTTGTCAGTATTAGGAATGCATGGATATTTGCTGGTACAAGCGGGATTTCTGTCCGGAGCTTTCTGACTCTCAAGGAGCCTAGAGGGTGGGCTGCTCATCTAGTGAAGGCTGGGATTAGGAAAGGATTTACCAGCAACCCAGCTAAAACCAGGGAAACCATGTTTTCTGCCCATTGTCGTAGGTGCAGGCAGAGGCAGGACACTCTGCAGCAACAAGGTAGCTCCTATCTGGGTAGAACCTGCCTGTCGCAGCTTGTGGCTCACTGCCCAGGGGGTATCACTGCCCACATCATCCACGTTTGAAAGGAGCACTGGCTTTGCAGGTCTAACAGCCCATGGTTTTGAATCTTGCTTTGCAACTTAACCAGTAGCAGGGCAAGTTACATCTCTGAGTCTTGATTTCCTCAAATGGGATAATTGTAGTTACCTTACAGGGATGCTGTGAGATTGAAATGAGAGAACATGTGTGGAGCACTTATTCTTGTGGTGGGCACACATCTGTAAACCCACCACAGCTGCTGGCTGCTTTGTCTTGTTTCTTCTGCTTTGCCATGGTGGGGTTAATGACCTGGTCCTGACTCCCTGTCTGAACCATAGTCACCAGGGGAGACACAGAACATGGCACAGTAAGTTCCTCTGTGGAAGAAGGGGTCTGCTGAGTTATGTTAGGCTGTTTGCAGACTTAGGCCCAGTAAATGAATGAGCCAAATGGACCCATGTCAGAGACATATGGGCTCTAAGGATGGAAGCCACACATAAACTAGAAGCCCCAGTCTTCTTTGTCCATATGGGACAAAGTAAAAAGATGCCAGGATCAAATCAAATTGACTGGGCTACGTGCCATTCTCTCTGATGGTCTTTGTATAAAACATTTATCCATGGGATTACCTGGACATTGGTGGGAGAGAGTATGAGAACTTCTGATTTTCTCTCTAATTAGAAATTTCAGGACCCATTTTGCCTTTGATTTGAGAATATATTCACTGTTTCCCCATCCCCTGTGAGTTCTTTGGGTAAAAAAAAGAGAGAAATAAATTTAGCGAGGGAAATGAAGGAAAGCCCTTTCCTTGCTTTATCTCTTGCTCATTACCCTCCGACTCCTCGCCCAAAGCCTCAGTAACTGCGAAGTCAGATGCTGATGGGTGCCCACAAAGCTCTTCTGTTCAGGCACTCACTTATCAGCTGTTTGCCCTGTTCCTAGTTGTTGTACTTGCTCTCTGACTTCTCTGCTCTGTCTCCAGCTCGTTGGACAAGCAACTGAAGAACAGGAACAGAGGTGAAAGAAAGAAGAAACTACCTTTGTGTTTTCTCTTGGTCAGGACCTCAGCGGCTGGGCGTCCCAGGAAGGCCTCCGGTAAGTAAGTGACTCTTCTCAGTCTAACTGGGTTGGGCTCAGAATGCTCAGATGCTGGAATTACTCTGTGTCTCTGGTTTGTTTTACTGAAATGTCTGGGCCTCACTGGTTGTTTTAAAGCAAACACAAGAGATTTTTGGAAATCAGTGAGGAATTTCAATGGGTGTCAAGGAAAATCACAGTGTCATTTGTCTCTAAAAAGATTTTGGCTGCCAATATTCCATCTGCAACTTACTTACCCAGCTGTGTGGCACTGAATGAAGCAGCTGCCGAGCAAAACAGCATAGAGGCAAGTTGGGACTTTTTTTGAGTTGTAATTCTGCTTCTGTTACTGACTTGGGACTCTGGGATGTAAATAAATAAACCTTTTCATATTTAGTCTCAGCTCAGGGTCTAATTCCTTTAGGATATTTTCCCAGCTCCCATCACCCAACTCATTTTGGAATCTAAATAGCCTAATTTCCATCTGTACTTTCCTCTGGGAACACTCCCGTAATTACTATACCAAGCATCTCTCTTGCTCCCACGTGTGTCTCATCTGGCTGCTCCATTAGACTGTCAGCCCCATCAGGGCACGAAATCCACACTGGGAGAGAGCTTGTATTACTTGCGTTGGTATCTTCGCTTTTGGCATGGCACCTGGCATATAGTAGATGCTCAATATACACTGGTGAATACAAAAAGGAACCATGTTGATTCTACATGCTGAGACTTACAAATATTTGATGAACACTTGTTAACTAGTTTAACCTTCCCGCTCACCTTTTTGTCTATGACTGTCCTTCAAGGATTGCATGGGAAGATTGGAGGGCTCCCAGGTAGATGACGAGGTGGTCAGGACAGAGACTCTCTAATATTCCATCAGCTCCACCACACTTTTGTGTTGATCCCTACGGGTCACTACCAGGAAACATGCCCGTGGGCAGGGCTCACCAGTCAATGCATAGTTCTGTGATGACTTTGCACTTCCTCCCTGAAACTTTCCTTTACCTTCAATGATAACTGGTTTTGAGAAAGAAGAGAGATGATTTCTACCACCGAGATCTTAGCATGGAATAATGAATGACGGAATCAGAGGCCTGACACATTTTCCTATTGTACTTGACATGGCATTGGTCTTTGAACTCAGGCTCTGGAGAGCAATTTCTGAATTGTTCCTTACTGGCAGAGAATACAGTAGGGTCACCGGAGATGTATGTGTCCTTTAGGAAACCTGAGTTCCCTAATTTTGGGGATGTGTCAACCACCATGAGGGGCCCTGGGGAAGGAAGACCAAGGCCAGGAGGAATAGAGACTTTCTCACTCTTCAAACACTTGCTAGGTCTGTGCCTGTCCCATGAGGGTTAAGACTTTGAACTGTGACCCCAAAACCAAATTTTACAAAGGACCCCTCCCAAATACTTTTTTATTTCTTTCTTTTTTTTTTCCTTTTGAAGTAAAAATAAGTTATTCCTTTACTCAAAGGGGTTGAAGGTAAGGGAAGGGTGGGTTGGAAAAAAATCTCCCGCAAAGCTTCCAAATTCTTTATCCCAAGAAAAGCCTCCTGTTTTGTGTTATTCTATGGCCTCGAAGGGCTGTTCTTGGGGGGCACCTGGGCTAATAAGTTCATCTGTTGGCTGCAAATGAGAAAGTAGGCAAGATAGCAGGGGATTAGGGTTTCCACTGATGAATAAACACAGTCTCTGAAGCAGGAGGAGACCCCCGCATCTTCAGAAGACAAAGTAGAGAAGCCAATTCTCACTAACCCCTCCATCTCAGCTCAGCAGTTCACACCAAGGAGCTTCCGTGGAAGAGCCCCTGAAAACGCAGGGGCTGATGTGGATGTCTTTGTAGAGCCTATTTACTCTGGAGTCTTGGACTGATCCTCATTTGACAGTTTTTCAGAACGCCATAAAGTCAGGCGTATTTTGACTTAATTTGTTGTCTTCTTGAATGCAGGAACCTTTTCAGGTCATCTAGTATGCCGGCTATGTTGACAGAACTAATTCCTTACTTATAATTATGTTCATAAACAATTGTGATTGTTTTATTTTTGGCTCTACATTTGTAAATTATTCCACTATTCTATCCATTTAATGAGTGAGGCTCATATTATATTTACTATCTCCCAAAGTCTGTATTTGCTTGTTTTATGAGGGTCAAGCTGAAATTACTTTCCTCTGTTTTTTTTCTATGTAGGAAGCCCTCAATAATTTATCAGCACCCAGTGAAAAAGGTCCTAAAGGTCTTTTGAATTGTATTTCTCTGAATTTCCATTGATATTTAGTTACCATTAGATGGGATACTAATGTAGAAAATAATGTGTAATTGTCCAAAAGACTGACTTATTTCTTAACAACTACTTCCTAAAGGCTCAACCCAGCCCAACGGTAGGGAAATGTAGTTATCATCATCAGGATATCCTCACCATCAAAAACAAGAGTAGTTAACACTTAATGAGTGCTTTCTATGTGCCAAGCCTTGCTCTAAATGCATTAATATGTAATAGTTCACTCAATTCTTGCAACAGTCCTCTAAGGCAGGTATTACTGTTATCATTATTTTATAGACGAGGAAAGCAAGGCACAGAGTAACTTGTCCAAGGTCATATATAACTAGTGAGTCAGTAGGTGAAAGATCTGGGATTCAAAACTCAAGAAGTCTGGCTTTCAAATATGAACTGCATGCAATCACTTTACTATACTACCTACTCTATATGCAGTGCCCTCTCTCTCTCTTTCTCTCTCTTTTATATAATTTACTATATATATACATATACATAGATATTTAGTATTTTTTCAGGCTTTTAGAAATGTTGATAAGTTAAAAGGTCTGTACTTAAGGTGTTAATTGCTGGCCTTGATTTTGTATGTGTGTCCCTCTGGGTATCAGGGACTGTGCTTTTATTTGTCAGGAGGCAGATTGACGTAATTCAATAGGATTTAATTTTCATTTCTCATGGTTTAGCAAAATAAAAGTGAGGCGGTGCTATCTGCTGAATACATTTTATTGTTTAAGAAGTGCTTGTTTTATATCTTTGTGTCCCCCTCAGTACTCAGTATATTAATTTGCAAGCCACAAGGGCCTCTTGATTTTGAATGAGTGAATTGATGAATGAGTGGGGGCAAATCCAAGATGATGTTGAACACCCTGTGTCTTGTTGGTAGATCCTCTGAATTTTCTGTGTGCTTAGCCTGCCTGAGGCTCAGTTTTAGTTTAGTGTGATATCCAGCGTGCGTCATGGTACCTACAGTGCACAGCAGTAAATGGCTTTGTCTCTTGGCTGTGGTGCTTAATGGTTAAGGTGCTGGAGGACAAGTTCCTGTCCACAGACGACTGGTAGGGATCTGATTCCACGGTGCCATGAAAGGCATGGCAGATATAGGCGAACCTTTGGTTAGCTCTCCGCAGGTACCAGTTTGCAGAATCACAATTCCCACCAGGAATGTTACATTGGCATTGAAACTTCACATCTGTCCCAATCATGGTGGCTGTGTTAGAAAATTGTGTAATTTCAGTCCTGCAGGAGCCATCTGGGGAAGAAAAAAGGATAGGAAATGAGAAATGTGAAGTGGTGGGAAATCACCCCCATGTCCCTGGGGCCCACTTACAGAGGAAGGGCGGCCCAAGGCAGAGAAGCCGGTACCTGGCACGTCTGCGGTTCTTTTCCGCACTGTGTCCTGTGCAGCCTACTTCGCATGCACAATGCACTGGGGCCACCTTATCTACAACAGCCATGTGGCTGCTTCATTGCTGCTGCAATAAAAGAAAGAGGTCCTTGGGGGTGGCTGGTGCCTGTGCTATCAAAAGACACAGTCAGATTTGTTCAAAGGCTACAATCCAACAGGCCCCTTTGGAGGCAGCTCTGGGGCTCCCCACTACTCAGGTCCTGTGTTTCAGCATATGGTGCCATTCCCTTATCATCCCCAGGAGGCTTATTTTCAGAAAGGAAACAACCAGGGAGATCGTCTTTTGTTGAAAGACACCTGGTGGGTCACGATCTCTTGGGTCCTTGTTCTTGAATTTCAGGAATCTAAGGTGAACAGAAGGGTGAGTAAGGGTAGTTGTTTTTCTGAATGCATTGGGGCTTCTGTTGCCCATCTGGTAGTTTCCAGTGTGGGGACTTCCTCTTATAAGCCAGACAGGGTAGAAGTAATTTGTTCATTTAAAATTAATAGGTTAATAGATTAATCAAGTAACCATTCCTTCAGCAAATGTTTATTGAGTGCCAACTACATACAAACTTTCTGCTGAGTGCTAAGGATACAATAAAAACAAAAACCAGCCAAAATTTCTGCCATCGTGGGATTTAAAGCTTGGTGATGGTATTTCATTTTGGGCAAGAGAAGGAGGTCCAGCCTGTCAGATGATATATACAAAGCTGGGCAGGGGGAGGTCAGGGGGCTTCTGGAGTCTGCACATACCCCAGAGGGGATTTTCCCAGTCAGCACAGCTGGTTGTGAGCTCATCACGGAGGAGTCCAGACTGGAATTTTCCCTGGTAACCCATGCCCCATCCAAGAGTCAGAGGATTCCTTTTTTGCCCACCTTCCTTTATAGACGTTCTCCCACCAAGAAATCATTCTATTTGTTGACAATCAAAGTTTTGGAGTTCCTGACTTAGCACTGTTATCATTCTATTCTTGAAGCAGAATCAGACTGGCTGTGATTGTTCCCACTGTGAGGATAACAGCATCTTTTGTGTGATGTTTTTCCTTTCATTGTGTCCCCAATGACTGCAGAGCCAGGAAATTTTAATTTGGGGTAAATAATAAGCTATCTTTAGGGCCAATCTTATTTTGGGAGTTGGGGTTGATGGAAGTTAAGGATCCTTTCTCTTTTACTGCCTGTCTCAATCTCTACCCCCGCCTCTGCCACTCTCTTACCTCATCTCTTTCCTTTGCTCTCTTCCAAGCCTATTTGTCCTTCTGCAAAATATTGTCATGAACAACTTTAAAGGGATTGACAGGACAATGGACAAAGAAATAAGGAGACACCCATCCCAGGATGCCTGGACTTGGGGTTACACAGGAGAGAGTTGGGGATGGCAGTGGACCACACAGACACAGACAGAGACATGTGGAGGTGCAGCACTGGTGGCTGGGGTGTGCCTGCACCAGAGTAGTGTGGCGTTGGTGGCCAGGGCTCCTCCAGTGGATGAGGTTTGGGACAGGGGAGCTGGTTGGAAAGATGTATGTGTGCTGCATGGTGGACCTGGTCAGGCCCTCCCAAGACTCCTAGGGAAGGCTGTTCCTGGTATTTGGGGAACGTCATACTCTAAGCCATTTTACTGGGATAGGGTTCTAACTGGATGAGGAGGTCACAGACTTTTGACAGATTTTTTTTCTCTGGATCTGAGTGTCCTTGTTCCAACCTGAAGAGAGAGGTGAAAAGAGAATTCAGAGAAGAAAAAGAATATAGATGTTTAGCTTAGATTTCATATTCAAGCAGTCATCACATAGTTGCAGGCATGGTAGCTGGGTGCTTATCCACACAACTGGCTTTATAAATAGCAGAAATGGGAAGTCAACTTCCCAAGGGACCTAAGAAGCTCCTCAACCCCCGCCTCCCAACTCTCCTTTGTTGGTACCTGGAATTCTGCCATTAGAGGTTAATCCTTTGCACTATAGAAACACAAAGACATTCCTGGAAGGATTGACACCATAAGCCTGGACTAAAAAAGGAGAGAGGATTAATTTCTAATGGCAAAGCCTTGACGCATGGAACCTAGAGAATTTTCCAGCACACAACCAGGGTGCTAGAAAGAGTCCATCTCTCTTTTCTCCTTTACCCTCCATCATTTGTCTACTTTTGAGGTGTTTTTTGAATCTGTGTTTTCTTTCCAAGTACTTATTTCTGATCTTCCTCAATGTCCACCTCAGTTTTTGTATTAACTTTGTATTTGACCTCACTGTTTTCAGTCTCAGAACCAATCTTATCCATAGTGATCTCTCTAAAACACTTTCTAAGCGTATTTCCTCTTATGTACCTCTAATGTCTCCCCATTTCTCATAGAACGGAATCTAAGTCCCTCAGCCTTGTTCACAAAACCTTTCTCAGTCTGGCCACAACCTGCCACTCCAGCCACCCCTCTGCCCCTGCTTTGTAGACAGACTCCACTCCCACGGAGTGAGCACTGCTCACCTCGCATGCTTCGGAACCTCCCTGACTTTGCTCAAGCTGCACTCCCTCTGCCTGCCATGTCCTTCTTCAAGCCCTCATTTGTCAAAATCATTCATCCTTTAAGTTACTTCTACTATATCTTCCACAGGGAGTCTTCCTAGTTCTCCTGAACCAAGCTAATTTCTCTTTCCTTTGGGCAGCTGTGCATTGCACTCTGACCAACATTTATCATGTCTGACTTTGGAAATTAGTGATATGAAGGTCTATATATGTCTCCCTTTGGAAAATACATGCCCCTCCCATTCTCTCACTGTCTTTAGGAAGGTCCATTTCTAAAAGATAGATTTCCTAGGGGATTTATTTTCAAGGGGCTGCCAATGTGCTCTGTCCAAGGTACAGCTGATATGTAGCAGTCTTATCTGAATTCTGTAGGCGAAGTGCTGGACTCAGAACAGAACTTGAAAGAAAATTTTTATGGTTGGATAATTTCTGATGAATGAACTAAAGGACCTGGTCCCACACTAGCAATATTTGGGGTTCACAGTCCTTATTGGGATTCTTGGTGTTCTAAAGGTAGTGTAGTGTGATCATTTCCCCCAGGAAGTAACCTAATGCATGCAGTTTGGAAGGATTGACCAAGATTTCATGCTCTGACACAGCACCATAAAAAAAAAATAAAATCTAGTGGTTAATCATCAGGAATGCTTGGAGGCTTTGGAGTTGTAAGAAAGGACAATGGTTTCAAAGGAAACAATCTCAGACACTTCTTACCTGGGCCAAGGTGAGAGTCAGTAGGTTGGAAACTTGGGAAAAAAATTCTGGGCTTTTCAAAATCACAAGGCAGGTGGGTCTGTGGCCTGCCATCAATGTTAAACCTGGACATCAGGCCAGGCATCAAGCCCCAGGCATTACCCATCCACTGAGATCTGGACCTGGAAATCAGACTTCCGGAGCAGGTCTGTATTTGAATGCAGTGAGCTAATCCTGGAGCCTCTCCTTTCCTGCGGAGTCTTATGTATTGACTGTCAATATTCTCTCTTACGGAAATTTCTATACATTGTTTTTTGCAGGTTATAGAGCAGAGATTTTACCCTAGAGGCCTGTCCCTTACTCACACTGAAGGCATCTTGAAAAAGAACACAGTATGGGGTGTTAACAAATGATCAACTCAACTCCCATGGACAGTCATAGAAAAATGCTATCTTAGAATGAATATTTTTCAGTCTTTGTTTGTTCTCAGGAAAGGTGTCAAAGGACATCTTTCTTAAATAGCATTTTTATGAGAAAGATAAGGACCAGACACTCTGAGGATCTCCGTTTAAACTATAGGGAAAGATTTAAGTTAGAAATTTTTACGATAGGAGTATTCTATAAAAGCAGGACTTTCTTTTTTCTTTCTTTCTTTTTCCTTTAGCAGTGCTGCTCCTTGAAGGCTGCTGACAGTGTTGGGATTCTGCAGGCAAAGACTCTGGATGAACTTTAGAGCACTCTTCTTTTGTTGAAAAAACTAGAATAAAGTTGAGAATGAGGCTATTCTCTTCTAAAACAAATATTCATTCATTGTATTGGAGATTATAAAGTCATCACAAAATTGAACACAGATGTTGTACATTTAGCTAGTGAGTGCTCTGTTGAGAAAAATTAAATGATGTCTTTTTAGTGAGAATGAGGGGCATATTTTCCCCAAAATGTGAATTGAGTCAGGGCTGTTGATGTCCTATTTATGGTACTGTAAGATCTAGTAACACAACTGAGCTGTGGCTGCCTTGTTGGGGTCATGATGGTCAGTCCCCACCTGAGATGGTGGCGGGGCAGATGGAACACTTCCCTGGAGGAAATGTTTTTTTCTCCACTGTCAATCATCTCGGGGCAGACAATGAGCTGGGTTGGACTGAGCTCATTGCTGAGATGTGGAGATGCCTGCAGATGTTATTGGGGACCTTGAGCTGGTCCCTGCCACGTGAAACCTGCTGGGAGGTAGAGAGTCTCGTGTGGGATTTTTAGTCTTAAAATGTGTACTCCTTCTTTTCTTCAAACATTTAGCTGTGGTTTGAATGATTAGGAGAGCAGGCTGCATCCATGCTGACATGGAAGCTGTTGGGTTGCAGTAGAGGGGAGAGCAGCCGGGAGAGAGTCTTAGGAGGTGACACAAAGTGGTCTGAAGAAGAGCTCCAGTGCAGTTGAGCCCCATCGCGACACACTGTGGGACATGAAATTCCCACAAATCACTTGGGGGACATAATGGATGCTCAATATTCTACATGGTGAGACTGCAGGTTATTGTAAATCGAATATTAATGAAATGGTGTCTGTATTTTATAATCCACAGACTGGTGAGGTCTGAGGACACATGGATGACATAATGAAGGACTTCCTAAAAATGAGAGAGCTGAAACTCTTAAATTGGCCTTTGAAATAACATTTGTACAATGACAACCACTGGTTTAATTAACCACTTAACTATCTGTAGGTGTTTTCAAGACTAAGAATGCTCAGCGACTGATTAATGACTTAAACTTTGGGTGACATAAGATCTAGAAAACAACAACAAATCTGAAAATGGCCAATTCCAATTTATACATATCCATCCATCCATCCATCCAACAAATATTTGTTGCCAAGCACTGTGCTTATTAGCAGGAGTGCGGAGCTTACGAAGATATTACCCTCAAGGGCCTATGTCTGATGCAGGTAGGACCCTGGATCCTTAGTCAGAGAAAAAAACACACTGTTCCCGGCTAACGACACAATTAGGTGAGCTCCTCTCCCAGGCTCTTTCCCAGGGGATTGTTTCACCCACGGAGCCAGATCTGTTTTTCCAGTGCTTTTTATTCCTATGATCCCAGCCGTGCTGCTGGCCTAGGGGTGCTCGAGTGGTTCTGGCTTCCACCCAGAGCTGCATCCTGAAAAGGGAGGGTACGGAGGGGGCAGAGCTGGAGCAGCGCACCCAGGGCGACTTGGCCGGTCCAGCATTGCCCTCCAGTGGTCAAATGCAGGAAAGTGCGGAACAGTGAATCTTAGAGTCAAGTTCTGAGACTGGTGTCTGTGGATTAATGAGGGGGTTCCGGAAAGGCTCCTCCAGATGAAGCGTGCGCAAACAGGAATTGGGAGGCCTAGTTGAGAAGTGAAAGTGAGGATTAAGAGTCATCGATGACTGAGCACCGTGAGAGGTATGCACAGAGAGAACCAGGAACAGAGTCTACGTTGGTTTCCCAGTTTGGATTTTGTCGGGGGAAATAGTAACTGGATGGTGAAATGACCAGGCTACATTGGGGTTAGAAAGTGTGGTGCTGGGAGTGAGGGCAGTGGTTACCCAGAGCTGTACACACAGTTTTCTAAGGCCACCCTTTTCAAGGTTCTAGGGAGACTCTGATCTAGAATTTTTACCTCCAGATTAATGGGCAATCCAAGAAGGAGTGCAAATCTCCTGAAATAAAATTGGATACAGACTTCTGTGTATATTGAGCTTTTTATTTTTTTCCATTATATTTGCAAAGAGGTCTAATCCATAAGTAGGTAAGTCTGTGTTCTTCCTGGGACTTAAATGATCTCAGTCTCCTATTTTACATGTAGGTGGTCCATTAACTTGACTTTGGAGGGAAATTTCTCTTAACATCAAGGTGTCCCTCCCATCCACAATTGCGTCAATGTCACTGGAAGACGTACAGCCCAGTAGGACACTGTCCTGTCTCCCAGATCATGGATCTACGTATGAGTCAAGGCTGAAGTAGCCTTGGCAGCCAGTGTGCTCTTGGCAAAATCTGCAACTAGTGCAATGTTTGCTTCTTTCTTTCTGTTTCACCTTAGCACACAGTGTCCCTCGGACACATCGGCATTCACCTTACGAGGTCATGAAAGCAGTGGAGTTTCACCCCCACCCTGAATCCTCCCCTGCTTTATTCCTTCTAGTCAACCTACGGCTTGACTTTCTGAACTTTCAACAAATTTGAATCCTCTCTGTCCCTTCCCCTGTTGCTTTCCCAGCCTGCTGCCCAAAAAGACGGAGAAACAAACAGTGGCCAGTTCAGGAACTAGGTAACTATAGCACAATGCATAAAAGGTCGAAGTGCTCATATAGTTGCCTGCAAAATCCAAGCAGCTGAAGCCCTTCTGCAGAAGATCCCAGTCTTTACCATATGAACACTTCAAACTGAATCCACGGCAGGAGGCCTAGGAGCAGGATAATGAGGAAAGCTGGAACAGACACCAGAAGTTACAGTAACCCTGTGCACTGATGTGTGGTTAAACAGAAGCTTGGCGGAGTCGACAATTGTGTCTTTCCTGGGCTCCCTCATAATCCCAGTGCCCTGAATGTAGTAGGCATTAGATAATAAGGATATTGCCCCAGAGCACAGTGGCTAAGAGTTGATGCTTTGGAATCCAACAATCTAGAATTTCAGCTCTTTTATGTTAGTTGTTCAATCTTAAGAGAGTTTCTTAGATGTTTATGGCAGCACAATTCACTATTGCTAGGTCGTGGAAACAACCCAAGTGCCGTCAATTCATGAGTGGATTATTAAAATTTGGCATATGTTTACAATGGAATATTACTCAATTTTAAGAAACGACAGTGAGCTAGCACCGCTTATATTTTCCTGGATTAAGCTTAGGCCTATTATTCAAAGTGAGGTGACACAAGACCTGAAGAATGGGCCCCACTTGTACTCACCATCAAATTGGTATTGACTGATTAACACTATGGTGCTCAAATGGTGGTGGTGTTCACTAGGGATTTGGGGGGTGGGGAGTAGACCCACATCCGAGAGATGTGGTGAGCACTATGAAGGGGAGGGGCATGCTTGAAATGTATTTGGGGATGGGTATTAGGAGTCGCAATAGGGGGGTAGGAAATCCTCTAAAACTGATTTATGTGAATAGCTGTATGACTTGGTAAATTTACTAATAACCATTTAACTGTACACTTAAAATGGACTAAAGACATGATATGTAAATTACACTTCAATAAAGGAAAAAAAAAAAGAGAGAGTTTCTTAGTCTTTCTGAGCCTTAGGTTCCTCATCTGAAAACAGGGGTAACAACACCCTTGCACGCCCACACCCAGAACATTGTGAGCACGAGAGGAGATAGTGCATGGGAGGCCCAGGGCGTCGTGCCTGGCACATGGCTAGTGCTCGGTAAACAGTGGTTGTTTATATTATGTCCATGTTGTGGGTGTGTGCAGATCTCTGTGGGTGCATGAGAGTTTTACAGTCAAAGCCCAACTGAACTGCAAAATAAAATCAGCTTCATTTCAGAAAATGAAAACGTGCAGGCATGGGGTGGAACAGATTCTCTCCCCAGACGCCCTTTGCCGCTCCCTTCTGGAACTGTAAGGACTTTGCCCAAGTTTCCAGGGAACAACATGCTCATGAGCCTGTCTAGAAGGGGAGAAGCCCTTGCATATAAATAAGCTTTCTGTAGAAATGGAAATCAGTGAGATATCAGTGGCTGTGACCCTCCCTTCTGCTGCCAGCCTTGATGCTCATCTGACCATCAGCACGGCTCTGTCTTCTGCTGGGGACGAGTGTGATTGACCTCCTCTTCGGAGCTGCCAGCACAAGAGAGACTTGGAGGCTTTGCATTCAATCATCATTGAGAGCCTATTAGAGAACAAGGTACCATGCGGCCACTCGAAAGGCTGAGTCTGGAAATGGCTATTACAGAGGAAAATCCTTCCGCTTGGCTGACTGGGGCCAGGTCCACAGCTTTAAAGCAATTGGCACAGATGCCGTGTGAGGGGGTGCATTCATTTTGTGCTCAATAAAACAACTTTTATTCAGAGATGTGAATTGTTATCCCCTCGGGAGAGGTGAAGGTATAGAAACAGGTTGTAATTTCCTGGAGAATCTAATTCCCCTGTAGCTGGAGACAGAAAGAGAGTGTGAGAGAGAAATAGATAAAAGGGAGCTCTGTTATCCTAGGAAGTCCTAGGTAATTACTCAGCCTGAATTTCTCCTGGAGCTTTGGGATGGTACCAGATGTGTCCAGGCCCTCTGTGCACCCTTCCACAGTGCTAGCAACCAGAGTCCAGCTCCTCCCCCTGTGGCTGTTCTTCATGTCTGGGAACACATCAAAGGAGGTTTGATATTCAGAACTGCTGTGAGTCATTTTCACATGGAGCTGCGGGGAGCTGCCTGCACCACTGCATGCTGTATTCAGCCCTTTGCAAGAGCAGCTGAGCTGAACCAATCCCCCAATATGGGTGAGAGTAGATTCCTCCTGGGAGACCTGGATTTGCCCCCAGACCCCTGTGCAGAATAAAATAGGTCTTTTTATTGAGAAATAGTTATTAAAACATCCTTCAGTCTTGGCTATGCATCTCCACTGCCCTCAAGGACAGCTCTGCATGGTCCTTCGACAAGAGTGTGGCCACCTCCAACCCCTGCAGTCATTGCCAATAACATCTGAAGTCTCCCTGTTTGCTTCACTCTGAGGACAAAAACCGCCAATGAGACTCCAACCATGACCACATTTCTTCTCATCTGGAGAAGGAAATTCTGCTTGTTCCTGTTGAGTTGGGCTATTGTAAGAAAAAGGGCCCTGAGTGACAGACACTCTTTGAGGGCTGGCAGAAGCCTGGGAAATGAAAGCCACAGGCTCATAGGGCTGGAATGAGCCTTGGACATCATCCACGTCTGGTCCCTCAAATTACAGATGATACAAGAGGCACAGAGAGCTTAAGTGAATTGTCTTAAGATCATGAGACAAATGAGGATTTCTAGCACATGGAGTCATTTTCTAAGAGGAGGGAAATAGTGGCAGGGCAAAGCTTGCTTCTACTTCTTCACTGGAGGATGTTTCAGAGGGTCAAATCTATGGGAAGGGATGGGGACCAGGAGAGCTGAGCTGTATCTCAGTTCTGCGCCTCAGTTTCTCTGTATGAAAAATGGCTATATTATTTACCTTCATTCCAGGCTTGTTAGGGGGCTTCACAAGTGGCTCCGAGAAGTCCTGGGAGCTTTGAGCTTTGGGGTTATTAAGAGAACAGTGTCTTATTAAGCCCGAGAGGGGAGCTGCTTGCCTGGACAGAGTAACCTGTTCTCTCAGCCACAACCGAGGTCTTAAGGAGCCCCTGGGTTTGAGAGGTGAGAGGATTAAATAAGGAATGGTCCGACTGAGTGGCTGGGGTTCGGGAAAAGAGTGAGGAGTGGGAAACTGGGTGGAATACATTAATAAAATAGAGTAATACCTGCCTGCCCTGGACCTGGTAGCAATCTCCCAGGAAAAACTGCGTCATCCATGTGAAGACTGGACTCCCTACTTTTGTGTGGGGTGGCATGGAAATGGTGCTTCGCTACCTATGTGCATTTGGATGTATCTTTGTTATGCTATATCTCTTTAATTCCGCCAGAAAAGAAAGCATAGTTTGCTCTTTATATGCCCTGAACTCCCTTTCCCATTTGGGGTTTGTGGTGAAAGGTCAGACCACAGAGTTGTCTGGTGGTAATGGGGGTTCTGAGTAAATGAGCCCTCAAGGACTGCCAGGCAGACCAGAGAGCAGCGGCGCCCGCAAGCCTGTCTGTCGGCGGCAGCCACGGTGTCCCTGCGCCAAGCGGCCCCCCCGGGCTGCTCCTGGCAAAGCGCCCCGTGGCCCAGCGTGGCCATGCCCTGCGAGCCCAGAGGCCCACGTCCCCACATCAGTCTTCTCGACGTTTTCTTCTGTTATTACCTTGCCAACAACAGTATCCGGAGGTATAAAGGACAACCCCGCATGATGATGCAGTGAATGACTGGTTAGGTGCCTCCTGTTTAATAACCAGAGAAATATTGCAGTGCGGCGTCTCTCCATATGCTGTGGCATCTGTGTCTGGCATGTAAGGGACTCATTTTCTTCGCATATCTCATTAAAGATGTAAAGCAAAATGGAGGGGCTGCCAGCCTAAGTCCCCAAGCCCGCCTGCGATCCCGTTTCTTACCTTCTGCTGCCATCTAGTGGCCGCTTTTCTCTCTTCTGCGTTGTCTTTTTTAGGACCGGCTGAAGTTGGCTCCTGGGAAACAGGAGTAAGACACATTAAAACCCTAATCATGGATCTCCTCAGATTCCTTGTTGTAAATGAGGGTTGGTACCTATCTCCTGACACCCGCCTGGACCACCCTGAAAGTGCTTCCCGGAGCCTGAGAGCCCTCTTCCCCGCTGGAGACAGATCCTCTGTCTACTTTCTCCCAAATCCGTTCACCTTCCAGACTCTAAATGCAAACCATGAAAACCTGGCACACTGGCTGAGTTTTCCCAAAAGCCAGGCAGAATCCCATGGCCCCTGTCCTGGGGCAGGCAGTCCCACAACCCATGCTGAAATCTCCCCTGATACGTTGAGCTTTTCTCCACCCCAGAGGTCGGAAAGGAGAAAAGCTCCCCGCTGAGGGGAAATTCATGGGACTTTTCAGGGCCTGCCCACCTATTTCCATACAAAGTCCTTGTAAGTGGAAGCTGGCTTTAGGCCTGCCCTCACTGTTCCAATTCAGGACCTGCCTTTCTGAGGCTGACCTTGTTTGACATTTGCTCCGTTGTCTGTGCTGGCATCGGAGTGTGTTTTCAGCCTTGATTCGTCAGCTGGGGGGTTGCGATGGCTGGGAAGCACTCCCGGGATGCGATACACAATGCAGCATGAAGAGCTAAACTCATTCATTACAACATGTGAGAGCCGCGAGCAAAGAGCAGACGGGCCGGTGCCAGCTGCAGGGTGTAGGCGGCAGGGTTTAGGCATGGGCTGCAGGTGTCTGCGCATCACCGTGGGCCCCCACACCAGGATGGAGACTGTACCTCTGGGCTAGGGGCTAGACACAAAGAATGATGTTGCTTTTTGTCATCAAACCAAGCAGTTAATGACCTCTTTAAGCCTTGGCACGTGTTCATTAATTCTACTAATTGATTCATTCTTCCATATGTACTCAGCTCTAGGATATGCAGTGAAGTAGACACAAAAACCAGCATTCAACAGTCTCCACCCTTGAGGATCTTGTCAGAGAAGGAAGTAAGGAGAAGCACAACAGTCAAGGCTGTATTCATTCTCCAAATGAAAAACACCTAACATATGAAGGAGGGATTCAGAAAAGGGATGGATCACTAGAGGTTACAACAGCTGGGAGCATAGCATGGAAATAGATGCTTCAGACTGCCTAAGGATTTGCAGTTAATAGTGAAATGCTTCCTAAGATGTGTGTCCTCCTAGATCCCCATACCCCAAGGACTCTGCTCCAGCTGTTGTCTCCTTGAGTCAGAAGACAACAGGATACAAAGGGGAATCTTCCAGGACCCCAGTGATTGACCTGCAATAGATTTCTTCTCCTTCTCAATATTATCATCCATTCATTGATGGACATGTTCATTCATTCAAGAAACCTATATTGTGCTGGTCCTGGGGTTGTAGAGGTTAAGTCCAAAAATATGTCATAAGTTTTTATACCAGTGTGACACTGAGTTGGGGCTTCATAGAACAGAGACAAGTCAAAATCACTGAAAATTTTTGTCTCCATTTTCAGTCACTTCATGTGTTGTTTGCCTGTTAATTCTTTGCTGCATTTAGAAATCGGCCCACAGGGTCCTCCCACTTTCACTCTGCAATCCCCAACCTCCTGCTCCGCTTTTGCACAATCCCTTCATTCCCTTGTCTGGGGGGTGCCTGAGCAGTCAGCAGGGATGGTCAGAGAGAACACTTTATTGGTCCTGTGGAAATAGTTTAAAAACAAACAAGCAAACAAAAGACCTTCTACTTTTATTCTTGGTTAAAAGTAAAATAGACTTTAGTTTGCAATGGTGTTTAATATGCTTTGTGAGGAAGAAATTCTATTATGTCAAATTTTCAAAAGTCTGCACTGCTAAGATAAAGATATTTACATTCCATGACCAGAGCTCAGTAAAAAGGGGATGTTAAGAGACCAGCGAGTTGGGGGAAAGGTTTTCTGTAATTTCAATTTACACAGGATTGGCCTCTTCTTATGTTTACTGACAAGGAACACGAAGCTACGCTATCAACTCCCCAGGAATATAACCTTTAACAGCAAAGCATTTGATCAGAAAGAGCTCAAGAAAGTATGATATTGTTCATTTAATCCTCAGAATGTTTGTGTAAGAATATAATTTGTTTAGTCGAGTTGCAAATAAACTCATAACCTTTTATTACTTTAACTCATTGCTTTCTTTCTCTCTCTGTGTGGTCTTTTCATTCAGTCAGAAGAACTTTAGACCCTCCTTTTCTCCCCCTCTGTCCTGGGGCCTACTGTATTTCTCAGCAAACCACATGAAATAGGGGCTGCCAGAGACGCACGCTGGAGCTTCATTTCTTTGCCAGTCCTGTTGTTGGGCGTTTATATTCTGGAGACAGAGACCACCAGGGAATGCTTGGTCCAAGATAATTTATGCATTTCTGTAGGTGCTGGGACACAGGACACAGCTGCTCATTGGTTTAGCTGTGTCCTAGAGATGGGCTGGGTTGCCTTGGTATTATCCACACTGTCTGGACAAACAGACAACCCTCTAAATACCATCAGCTCCTTCTCTCGGAATCAAAGAGCTAAAGATCAGAGTCTCCATGTCTTGGTTCCCTCTCTCTTCATTTCTGAAAATGTCACCAAAAAGAGGAGACATTCTGCTGAACTTCATGGGATTGTGAGGGTGTTGTCACTTAAAGCCTGACGTGGATTCATGGGAACCACAACCCCTTTATCCCCATCATATCTTCTCTGGGATCAAATGGGTTTAACCTCAGACTCACAAACTGGGAACCAGGGAAGGGGATTTAGTTCTTGCTATGCACCTACTGTGTGCCTTCAACTTTGCGCCGTCTCATATAACTTTCATCACCAACCAAGGGTTGTATTATATTCCAATTTTATGAACTATAGGATCAGAGAGGTTAAATAATTTTTCTAAAGTTTTACAGCTAATTAGTGCCAGAGACAGAATTTGAAACTAGGTCTATAGTTCTGGCAATGTCTACGACCATATACAGCCAAGAGAAACAGGCCAATTGTCCTCCTTCCTCCTCTACCTACCACTATCTTTGTGAAAGGGCCCAGGAATTGCTGTGAGGTGGGAGATTCCTTAGCTGTATCCCATGGCCCTAGAGGCCCACTTCCCTGGTCCCCTCAAAGTGTCAGGAATCCACTCACTCTGGTGGGCAGCTTAAGCTTCAGCAGGAGCTGGGATCTGGGCTGGGGCTTCCTCCTGGGTGAGGCAGTGTGCAGGCAACAGCCTAGTCACTGCTACAGTCCTTAGCAGCTCTCTGTCACCCCCAGTGTCCTTAGGGCCAGAGCCAGCCAGCATCACTGCAGATCCTGAACTGGATCTCACTTCCGGGGACCAAAGCCCTGAGGAGGACGGGCAGAGCCAGATGCCCAGACCACTGCTGCGCTTTGTCCTCCAACAGGGTGGCCCTGAATGAGGAAGATGGATGGCAGGAGTGCCCTCCACCTGGGGCCTCTTTCCTTCACTGCCCCACAGCGGGCAGGGTGGTGCTGACTGGCTCCGGGCTGGTCTCTCATGGCTCCTCCAAAGTGGCACTTGCTAGGATAGGAATCCCCACAGTCACAGGGGACCATGGGATGAGGGGAATTCCACTCCCCAGTGGACGGAGGGGATAAAGTTGGCTGAGATGCCCCAGATTCCTCAGCTTCAGCTATATTCCAGGGGCTCAGTGAGTGGCCTGCCCACTGATTATAGGCTCTATTGGCTTTGGAACAAACCAGAAGAATCAACACTAATGTTTGTGAGACAGAGGCCAGGGAGCTCAAACCACAGGCCAAGGCTCATCAGGTAAAGCTGGGGCCAGGGTGAAACAACCTAGTGCAGGAGGTGCCATGGGCTTGCAGCTGGAGGGCAGACGTGAGCCCTCCAAAGGACCATGGCCACGGGGGGAGCTGGTCAGCACTGACTATGGCAAGGCTATAGTAAGGCTGTCAGGACCTGTCCCTGCTGGCATAGGCTCCGTAGGGTCGAGGGTTTGAAGGGAGAGTAAAAGGAAGACATCTGAAGACAATCTTCAATGGGCGAGTGTCCTACTTGGGTGGGATTTTGGGATGTAGGGCAGAACTTCTAATTGGCCTTCAAATAAACTTGGCAGTCGTTGATTGGTTCACTATGTATTGGTAATAAATGGGGACTTTTCAGGCTGAGTAGGGTCTCATAGGTTTTCTGGTTTCCACTGAAAGAAAATATGATCATCTGCTTTGGGTCTGTGTCTTGCATGAACAATTCTCAACCTCAACACTGCCTTCTAACTGTAGGCGTTGGGCAAGACCCCTAACCTTTCTGGCCTCAATTCCTTTGTCTATAAAAGAAAAGGGTTAAAGTATATGATCGGCTGGAAAACAATCCCAGGTGCCAAGAAGGCAGAGGTTCCTCTCAGATGGCCCAGCCCTCCCCATTCCCTGCACTTCCCTCAGGCAGCACGCTGCCCTTCTGCAATTTGTTTTCTTCTGGGGGCTGCTGTAGGTGCTCAGCCTCATTCGATTTTCCCTCTGTGCAAATGGGGGTGAAGTCACAGAAAGGCTTCCTCCAAGCTCTGAAGGCCTCCAGGATCACTCTGGGTGACAAATAGAGAGGGAGGTATTTCTTTTAGTAAGAAATCTCCTTTAATACCATCCTCTGTCATTTAAATAGAAAGAAACTCTGAATCAACCAGCTGGTTCTTGTACAAAAGGCAGACAGAGATACAGACTAGTGCAAAAACACCAAAAGGTTATCCCTTTCTACCCAGGAAGTAACCATATATTTGACAAGGGATTAAGTTCACCTGTCTGCTGGTGCTTGTTCACAGTGTTGAAGACATGGCTGCTTTGGGAGTAGCCATATCTTTGGAAGGGAGTGACATGCCTGCCCCAAATTCTGAGCTACCAATGGCTCAGGAAGAGGCCTAGGTGTGCTGAGGGTCTTTAGCCAACAGCAGCCTACTCCTCTCCTTGACAGATGTGAATGGAGGAGGGAAGAAGAGGTTCTTTAATAGAGAATTACTAAGCAACAATTTTACATTTAGTCTTCTTTCTCACATCCCAATTTTATAGATGAGGAACTTGAGGCTTACTTCGCTTAGGTGGCTTGAGCAGGATTATGCACATTATATAGCAGAGACAGAGTCAAAACCAGATCTTCCTGTTTTCTCTATCATTTAAACCACTTACACTGAATTGCAAACCGAATCTGATCCATAGTGAATTGTACTAACATTCTGCTCTGCCATGGGCACCAGAGGAGGTAGCTTTCCTTCTTGACACTAATCTCCAGGCTAAACTATATCTCCCAAACTCATTTCCATTAATGACATATCAAGGAGCTGTCATACATTAATTTATCCAACGTGATCTTGACTCCAGTTCACATTTTGGTACCACCTTTTAATGTTATCATTTTCATACATTAAATATGCAGCATATAAAGCCAGTCTTCATTTATTGGCATGTTAATTTTAACCCAAACTTCTTAGTCTGACATTCCAGCAATACTGGGGCATTAACAGTCGGTAACAGCTCCATGTTACTACCTCTCTAACAAATTTGCATTTTAACCTGTGCCTTCAGTGGCTAAATTCCAAAGGGTCATTAATGGATGGATTTCAGATGCCATAGCAGGTTGGTGGGGATATAATTCTTTTTGTGAAATTTTTTTTGAGTGTTAAATCCCACCTCATATGTCACTAGCCTATGGGTAAGGCCAGTCTTGACCTAAAATGAGGAATTCTGGAAAATTTCTAATGCAAATCATATTCTGTTTTTGATGTTAGAGAAAACCTCAGACTGGATCAGCTGAGCTGTGCCTCTGGCCATTTCATGGAACTACAGAGAAGCGACCTCCCCCTCGTGTCCTGTTCTGCTGCAGGCCCCGTGGAGGCTGATGTGATCGCTATCAGAGCTCAGAAGTATGGAGCAGAATTGTCCCTTGGAGGAGGATTCCCTTCAGTGTAAGAAGTTCTTACAGAATTAATCCTCAAAAACCTTTGGTGGATTCTACCAGATTTTTCCCTGGAGTTACCAGAAAAGATGAAGGGCCCCCCAGTACATGAAGAGATGAAGGCCCCCCATTGTAGTGACAGCACCTACTTCGGGCCTTATGGCTAAGTGTGCTCCCACCCCTCTAGTGAGATCACAGCGGATCCTGGGAGGCAAGAGCTCACACAGTCCACTGAAAGAGAAAGTGCCCCGGGTAGATTCCAAATGGTATCATGACACGCTCTGCTGGAAATAAACTGGAACGTATGGTGAACTCAGAAGAGGTGTTCATTTTTGAGACACTCATCACAACTAGAGAGAATGTAGCTAAGAAAACACAGCATTAAGGGGGACCTGGACTCTCGGAGTCTTCGAGCAATTTTGTGGAAGTAGAAATTTGGAAGAGATCCTTGCTCCACTACTGTGTGCCACAGCCCCGACCCCACGCCATTCCTCCTGATTCTCTCTGATGAGCCTGGGTCGTCTGGAAAACGAGTTGATTGGGCACCCCTGGGAACTGTGGCAGCTCTGGGCTGAACCAGGGAAGAGGCATGTCAAAAGTCACTTATTTGTGGCCTCGCCCTCTGGAGGTCAGATGTGAGAACAAATTTCTTACAGGTCTTATGCTAATACTTTTCAATTTTATCTCCCGTCTGAGATTCACTTTGGCTAGACAAATACCCCGTGGGCCTCTACCTCTCTGGCTCTTTCTTGCTAATGTAAAATAAGCTCATTGGAATGAATAAAGGGAATGGTATTACTTTGGCTCAAACACTAATGAGCACTTTCACTTTGTCATAGTGTAAATATTAAAGTTACAAGAGACAGCCCAGGGACCAACTAATTCTTTTAAAGACCCAAAGTGCCTGCATAGTGTCTAAAATTGTACACTGAGGAGCTATGTCTTCATTCATCACTGAGACTTCTAGGTGCCCTAAAAGCAAAGTCTGCAGGTGCTGCCAGGGGCCAACCAGGATGGAGCGCTTCACAGACCCCTGTGATGTTCGAGAGGGAAAACTTAGCAGTCTTTTAGTCCACTCATCATTTGATGGTGGGAAACTGAGATTCAGAAGGTGCTCAGAGCTCATAATTAGCGAGGGACCATGAATAGAATGCAAGCTGGAGGCCCTCCAGTTGCATCCTCTTCTCACCCTCGCTCTTGCTGAGGAAAGGACAGTGATTCCTTGATTGCCAGAGCAGGACATATTTTCAGTTTTTAGGATAATTTTATACCCCTAAAGAGCATCTTTGTCACCTCTTCTTGTCTTTCCTTAGGGAGTATACAATGTTTACTTACTGGTAGATTTGTTCCAGTGGGTCTGGGACAAATCTTATAGAAACATCTGCAATTACTTCATTTTGTTCTAAAATTACTGATAAAGCATTTCTTCAGTTTTATTGGTCATTTTTAAATGGGCAGGAACCCAAGATTAATTGCTATGACTACACATCATTCTCACCTTTGATTCACCCCATTCCAATCCTCAGGACCTGGCAGGAGTGCAAGGTATAAGTAAGTATTGAGAATTACTGAATTCACTTGAATTTTTTGATGACAGTGCCAACATAACTCTGTGTTTTCAAAGGAATGATAGTCTAAAACATGTGGTTAGATAGCACAAATTGTGTGAAATTTAAGTAGTGTGATATAAAAATTAATAACCCATATATTCTGAGCAAAATTAGTAATTTTGTGGTTCTCACCACACTTATATTAAGATTTGCACAATTTCAGTTGGTGAGCAAACTAAATGAATTGCGAATTGTTTTTCCTCCTTCCACATGGTGGAGCCACGTTAGCTTATAACGGAAGTCATTTTTTGTTAGTAAGGTGTGTTCCACTCTGTGCTTAATGAGAAATTCTGTAAGAGATCTTGGTTACTTTTATGCTTTTATTTTTAACAATCGCCTTAAAAATAATTTCAAATTGTTTTATTTCTTTTTATGTAAGCATTCATTAAGAATTGGTACCAAAGTTCATGCTGAAAAATGTGTACCAACAAAATATATAACTTTTAAGCATACATTAATTACAATTTAGTGACATAAAGCCAACAACTGCTTGATGTGTTTTACCTATAATTTAGAAAAGAGCGTTGCTAAATATTATAGCTAATGCTAAGAAAATAAAGGGCAGCATCAAAACAGAAACGTGCTAAAAATTGTAGGTATAAGGGCTCTGTGAACCAATTCCCTGTTCTTTTCCTCATGGAAAAAGCCTTAAATTATGCAAAATTGCAAAGAATACCTATGTCACATAAAATGCAACTGGCTCATGTTGGGGCTTATCTGAATGATTACCTTATATGCAAATAGTGCCACAGATTTCAATGCCTTCCATTGCTTTCCAAGTGAAAGCCAAATGATGCCAGTTAAGTTGAAGAGAAAACAATTATGGAAAAATGGAAGCATCACAAGTTAGCTGCTCTAAGCATGGGGGACTCAATAAATGATTGTTATTATTATATATTCACCATTCACATGGCTGTACGTGTAGAGCTCATCTTTTGTATAAATCATGTAACTACACTTGATTAGCAATAGGTATAGTAGAAATTATGTAGTAAAGAATGTTTCATTAAAAGTTAAAAGCATTTCTTTCAGTATTTTACGGTGGATGCATAGTAAATCAATCGGCCCATCAAGTGAATGAATTAACAGTTCAATATGAATTTATTTTTGAACAAAGGAAAAATGACAATGATGCACAAAATCAGAAGAATCAAGTTGATAAGCAAAATACATCACATGTATGTTTTCATTTATTAAACTCCAAATTAGTGATTTAGTTTCAGCATAACATCATTTATTATATTAAATTAAAATCATTAATTTGAGTTTTAGTGGTTTTGAAGTTCTGTGCATGTTTAACTTGCATTTTTTGCAGGTGTATAAGAGCAGTAAGCACATAGAGTTTATGCACCATTTTATGTTTCCACATGCTTAAACAGCATTATGTTAAACGGAATTTAGTTAACCCTGGAGTCTATGAAAATTGTTTGTTCTTTAAAGGAGTTGTATCTGACTCAAGTATTGCTATGTGGTCCTAGGAACTCTGAGTTTCCCTTTGCAGATAGTTTTCTCTTCTGCTCTGGCTCTACCACTGCTGTCAGAGTCAATATATCCTATGCCTGGAGCCCACTTCATAGAGCTTGGGTGCAGGAGGCAGATGCTTGAGGAACTCTGTGTGCCTGTTGTACAGAGGCAAGTGGCTGAGACTGAGCTGGCAAATCATGATATATAAGGAGGGAAGTTAAGCATCTTCACTGAGCTGGGTTATCAATCTTCCATTCCATGTCTCTCTCTCTCATTGGACAAGGTCCTGCCTGAATCACTGAGAGACCAGCACTGTCTGTGTAAAACAGTTCAGAGGGAAGTTCTCTACATTTTAGAATTCAGAAGGCCTGAGGACTCACTTCGGTCTCTTTTAGGTGTTTACCCTCATGCAGGTAGACAGAGTCTGATACAGGAAACGTGCCTTTTGTTCATCATATCCTATAAAGTTCCTTTTATTTTCACTGTCTCCACAAGGGCTCCTTGGAGATCCAGATCAACATTTTCACATTTGAAAGTAAAGTTCCCTATGTTCCCCTACTGCCCTCTACATGAATGGCCCAAATCATAGGTCAGCTGCAGTCACAAGGTCACCAGTGAGCCCACAGGAACATCTCTGCTTTTCACTGTCTTCTGAGATTTGGGACAAGGACTAGAGCTTTAGGAGTTGTGCTGGATTATACCAGTCAACTTGGTTGAACAGACAACTAAGTTTCCAAGAATGCCCTTCTGTGTGTAGTTCTGCATTAGGGTTGGCTAAAAGATGAAACTGCACAAGATATGGAAGACAGAAGCAGTAGCAATTACTCTGAAGAGGTCATTGTGGTCAGATGCAGTGATAGACAGATGTAGAGGTGGTTGGTATGTCTCCTATGGGCTCTGTTTCCCTCCATTCTGCATCCAGCTGATCTTTCTGATTCTTGGCCCTGCTGACCAACAGTGGCCCCAGACCTATCACCAGATGCTTGGCTGTGGACCCACATGAGTGCAGCTATGGAGAGCTAACCACTTTCCACCTACTTCTCCATGAGCTCCCCTTCACAGTTTGACTCTTGTGGCTGGAAGTGTTTAGCTTCTTGGGTTTTCCTTCAAGCTTCAGCCTGTCCCATCCATCCTGCTTCATGCAGACAGAATAATGACCCTTTTTCTGATCCCCTCTCTTTTCTAGACCTTTACTTCTCTAGTTTCTCCCACATTTGTAAGGTCTAACTCTGCAACAAATTCCTTATTCCTTTATTCTGTGTCCTTCACAGTGGTTCTGCCTCCCTGGGTGACTCCTAACTGTTAGAGTTATTGGTACTGGAAGTGATTACAGAGACAGAACCTATGGATGGGAATTTGACATTGATTCTTGGTTTTGATAAGGCACTAATGACCCTATTGCTGTGGTAAACAGGACACTAGTAGTCCCTGACATCAAGTGCCTATAGAGGGCAAGGCATTAAATTGATTACCAGGTAGCTGCTGCCATAGAACAATGTAGTGGAAATAAAAGTATAAAGACTATGGGACTTGTGGGCTGCTTTAAGGTGCCATGGAAAATATGGAGCAAAAATATGAGCTCAGGGTATTATATTCTCGGCTCAAGATCTAGACAAGGAACTGGAAAATCTCTGTGACTACTCTGAAAGAAACTCTTATTTCTCATAGCCACAAGGTCTGATATTTCTGAAAACCAAACCTAAAAACTAATCCTATGGGTAGCTGGATTACAATACCAATTTAATTCAAGGTCTCTTACTGTTAACGTTAGGGCATTGGTTGGGATAGAGTTGGGGCCCTGAAAACTGAGATGGCAACATGTGGGCAGATTATAATGAAGCAGAGCAACTTGAAGCCCCTCAGTCTCCTTCCCAGCAGAGGCAGCCATTCCACCCATGTCTGAGGAGTTAGCACCCTCTTGCCTAAAGTACCTGTAATGACTTGTCCTGCAGAAAAATGATGAGACTCCTCAAGACTCACCCTCAACACTTTTCATTGTTTCTATAGCTATTAATATAACCAGATTCAAGTCCTGGCAGGCTTCATGGGGGCAGGAACAAAATGACAAGGTACCATAGATGCCCAAAGAACTGAAAGATTTTTCTAATTTATATTTATATTGCAAAAGTTTAGACTACAAATTTCCCCTTTTCTTTTCCCCCCAAAGACCTATAACCATTTACCGCAATCATACGGCACTGGGGAAAGGGAAATAGACTTTTGGGGTGATTTCTAGACACTAGCTCTGAAATGATACCAGTTCTGGGAGACCCAATATGCCACAAGTGCCTACCTACCATAGTATTGAGGTCGAATGATTAGTGGTATTTTGGCTCAGCTCCATCTCACAGTGTGCCCAGCTGCACTGTGAACTCACACCATGGTTATCCCCCAAGTCCTAGGATGCTTGACTGAAAGAGACACCCTCAGTAAAAGGCAGAATGACTGTATTGGTTATCTGATCTGTGGAGTGAGGATAAGCAGAAGGCATTAGAACTGCCTCTGTATTCCAAAATAGTTAATCCAAAGTAATACTGCACTCTGGAGAGACTGTAGAGATTAATGCCTTTATAAAGAGCTTAAAAATGGCTGGTGATTTCTACCACATCGCCATTCGAATCATCTATTCGGCCTTTGCAGAAGAAAGATGGAGCTTGAAGAATGATAAAGGATTATTGTAAACTTAATCAGATGGTGAATACAATTGAGGCTGCTGTTCCAGATGTGGTTTCATTGCTGTAATAAATCAACATGTGTGACATCTGATATGTGAGTATTAATATGGAAAATAATTTTTTCGTCTGCATACCTGTTAGTAGAGCCTACCAGAAGCATTTTTCTTTTACCTGGAAGGGCTACCTTCATTGTTTCTTTTCAGGTTATATCAACTCTCTGACCCTGTCTTTTGTGTTCCACAGGGAACTGGTTTCCTCTCCATTCTACAGCACCTCACGTGTACCACAACACTGATGGACCAGGGGAGCATGGAATAGCAACTGCACCTTGGTAAGACACAAAGAGGCAAGAGGGTGGGAAACAAAGCCCAAGAAAATTTAGGAGCTTGCTCCTTTAGTGAGCTTTCTTGGGGTTCTATGGTCTGGGGAAAGTTGAGATATTTCATCCAAGATGAAGGACAAGTTGCTACATCTGGTTCCTTCTACCGTTAAGAAAGAGTCCCAACTCCTAGCATGCATCACTGGATTTTGGAGGCAACATATTAGTATATCTTATTTAGGTGTTTTGCTATAGTCCAGACCTATTTACTAAGTAATCTGAAAGGCTTCCGATTTTGAATAAGGCCTAGAGAAGGAGAAGGCTTTGCAATAGGCTGCCACACAGGCTTCTCTGCCACTTCGGTCATATGACACAGCCAGTTCAGTGGTGCTTAAAGTGGCTATTGAACCTTTGGCAGACATCTTAGGTGAATGACAGAGAAGAGTTTTAGAATCTGGGAGCAAAGCCCTGTCATACTCTGCAGATAATCACTCTCGTTTTGAGAAACAGCTCTTGGCTTTTTACAGGGTCTTAGTGGAGACTAAGCATTTGTCCATGGACCACTAAGTTATCATGTGACCCGAAATGCCCATTAGGGAGTGGGTGTTGCTTGGCCCACCAAACCATAAAGTTGGGCATGTGTAGAAGTGGGAGTATATGTGAGATCAGGCTTGAGCATGTCTTGATGGCACATAGAAATGACATCAGCAAGTAGTTCATATGACTATGGTTCCTAATTCTGCTACACTGCCTCATCTCTTTCAGCCTACACCTATGGCCTCATCAATAGTTTTTTATTGACAAGTGACTGAGGAGAGAATACTATGCCTTGTTTACAGATGGTTCTACAAAATATGCCAGTACCACTCAAAAGTGGACATCTATAACACTATAGTCCCACACAGGATTGGGCCTAAAGGACAGTGATGAAAAGAAATCTTCCCATATTGGGCAAAACTCCATCACCTGGTTACTTATTTTATTGGGAGGGAGACATGGTTACAGTAAAGTGCCTAGAAGTTTGACTAGATGGTCAAGGACTTTGAAGGAACATACTAGGATAACTGGTGACGTAGAAATCTGGGGAAGCAGTATATATTAATAGATTGCTTTTTCAGAATGGTTATACAGTGTGAAAAAACTGAAAAAACATTTGTGTCCCATGTGAATTCTCGCCAAAAAGCAACCTCAGCAGAGGAGGACCTTGAATTCAAGTGAACAGGATGACCTATTTTATAGACATCAGTCAACTTCTTTTATCAGACACCCTTGTCCTTGCCCAGTGGGCTCATGAACTAAGTGGCATGGTAAGGGTTGTGCATGGGCTCAAGAACATGGACTTCCACTAACCAAGGCCTATCAGTCTACAGCCACTGCTGAGTGTTCAACCTGCCAAGAACAGAGACTATGACTGAACCCCTGATGTGCCACTGGTGGCATTCACAGCAATATGCCACTCAGTTCTCCTTCAAGAGAACCCACATGGGAGAGCATAGCTGACTGACAGCTTCATATATCATCCCTCTGCATCTTCCATTGCATTTGCATTGGGGCCTTGCAGTCCTGGGCTGTTTTAAGTCAATGATTGAGTATTGGGATTACTAGTGCCATTTCATTCCTGCAAGATGCAAAATTCCTCTAACAGGTGACTTCAACAAGCATTGGCTTGGTGGAAACTTTGTTAGAACTGTGCTGCAGACTGAAACTTTGCCCAATCCTTACTTACTCCTCTCTTTTTACAGGTTTCAGATCTGCATCACAGTCTGAAGGTCCTCAAGTTGTTTTCCCTATACTCTTCACAGATATTTCCTTCAATAAACCTCCAATTCTGGCTTAGTATAGGTTTTTTTTTTTTTTTGAGGACTCAAACAGATACAGTTGGTATCAAGAATTGTTCAAAAAAAGAGTTAGGATTTGGGACTGACTTACTCACCATCCCACTGGCCGGGGGGACCCCATCCCTGATGGTATTTGAGGCATTGATAGTTCCTGGTGCAAGATGGAGGTCCAACTGCCAAAGATTTCCATGGTGATTGTGATAGCGGGGAGGTCTTGGTGAGAGAGAATTCCCTTGCAGGTGCAATGATTCAGGCATTTGAAAGACATGAGGCGAACAATGCCTATAAAGAGAACAGAGTCTGCTAGATATTGCTAAATTGTATTGAAACCCTGAAAAGAGACAATGACAAATGACAGCATTAAAAACAGTTAAAGTCTAAGTGTGAGAGCCAGAGAATGTCTTTGATAACTAAGACACCCTTATCTCCTTCAGAGGAAGGGCAGACACAGCTGAGGAACAGATAGGATTTGATACAGTCGCAGAGCTCCAGATGCGTTTACACGCTCAGCCAAGGAAAATCTGTTACGCTATGGTAACAGAGCCCTGGTTGGGAAAACCCTGAAACATGGGCTGGAGATATCTGGATGGATGCCCCTGAGGATTTTTGCTCTGAACCCTCACAGCTTGCAGAGGTGGCCTACTAGAGTAAAAACTAGCAATCTCCCCGTGTAGGAAGATGCTGCAAAGGCCTCTGTCTTGCACGGCAATCAGTGCCCCGTCAGGAGCTATCTCCCTTCTGTCCTGGCTTCCAGGTTGATAACTAGAGTTAAATCCTGGCATACCCATTATGAGCTAGGTTATTTTAGACCTTCCAAGGCATAAATTTGAATGGGCCTAGCAGTACTCCACTGTAAATGGAAATAGTGTATCTGGGATTGAACTCAACTTGGACCAGAGTTCATAAGAAAATTGCATGAGCTGGTTACCCAGACTCCCAGGACACTTCCCACAATTGCACCAATGTCCTTTCCACATCTTTTATCTCTGGCCATATTAGGTGGGGCGTGTGACTAGAGGAAGGAGAAAGCAATAGCCTGAGCTTGATTTATAGTTGAATTTGCTTGGTATGTGTGTCCAAGCCAAGAATGTACAGCAACTACATTATAGAAACATTCAGGGATGGCCTTAAAAGGCAGTAGAAAGAGAGAAATCTTTCTTATGTGTGGATCTGTGAGCAGTGTTCTGGTAATCTACATTTTATATGAAAGGAAAAGCGGCCTGAGGTGAGAATACATATATAGTTTCCTGGGCATTGGCCAATAGTCTAGCTGGCAGATCAGAGGCTTGGAAGAAAAAAAAGAGTTGAGAAATTAAAGACATTGAGACTGGGGGTAGAGGCATGTGGATGAACATATGGGAGTGGACACAGTGTGAAGATTTTTATGTCATATATTAACACTCCTTAGAAAGCATCCACTGTGGAAAAGGCACAGAATAAGTAGATAAAATGACTCCAGCACTAAACAGTAAGTAGACAAAATAACTCAGTCAACTGATGTTAGCTGGCTTTCACCATCAGCCCACTTGTAACTGGCATGATGAGCATATGAAAAGCCTATCTGCCACAAATGGCTATGGAGGATATGTGTGGACCCATCAGCATGATTGCTCACTTATCAAGGCTGATATACTTACTGCCACCTCTGAATTTCCAGTCTCCCAGCAACAGAGATCAATGCTGAGTCTTGATATGGCACTATTTCTTATGTACATCACTAACCACTTGGAGGTAAATCAGCCACATGGACCTCCTTCTACCTTGGAAGGGTCTGCAGTTCATTGTTGCAGTGATAGATACCATTCTAAGTACAGGGTTGCCTTTCCTGCCTGCAGACCCTCAGCCAGCACTACTTTCCATGGTCCTGTGAAATGCCTGGTCCACAAACATGGAATCCCACTTAGCACAGCATCCAACCAGGGGACTCACTTTATAATAAAGGAGATGCAGAAATGGGCCTATATGATATCTGAATCAGATACCACACTTTCTGGAAGCAGCCCACTTTATAGAGTGCTGGAATGGGCTACTAAAGCTGAAATGACAGCTCAGAGGCACTACATTACAAAGATGGGGTGCTATACTTCTCGATACAGTATATGCACTCAACCAGAGACTTCTCTGGCTCTGTGTTCCCAGCAGGAAGAATACATGGTTCTGGGAAACAAGAGGTGGAAGCAGGAATGGTCTCACTCACTCTGAGTCTTGATGACCTAAGAGAGATTTTGTGCCTTCTGTTCCCTCAACTTTGCACTCTGCCGGGTTGGATGTCCTGGTCCCCTAAATGGTTGCTCTCTTGCCAGGGGACATGGTAAGAGTTTCATAAAACAAGTTATAGCTGCTGTATAATAAGCCACCCCAAAATTAGGTGCTTTAAGACAATACTTTATTATCACATCTTAATGTGAGTAGATAGCCTTGGCTCAGCCAGGCAGTTCTTACTTGGGGTCTCTCATGTGCTTACAGTCAGAAGTTGGCTGGTATAAGTGTTCCTTTCTCTCTGCACCCTCACAGCATTCATTGTTTTATGACTTTTTGATAATGGCCATTCTGACCTTTATTAGGTAAGGTGATATTTCATTGTGGTTTTAATTTGGATTTCCCTGATGTTTAGTGATGTTGCGTATTTCTTCATATGTTTGTTGTCCATTTGTCTTTTTCTTTTGGAAAACTTCTGTTAATGACATTTGCCTTCTTTTTAATGGGATTGTTTGTTTTTTTCTTGCTGATTTGTTTGAATAAGTTGTAGATTCTGGATATTAGCCCTTTATCAGATGTATAGTTTGCAAATATTTTCTCCCATTCTGTAGGTTGTCTGTTTACTCTGTTGATTATTTCCTTTGTTTTGTTGTGCAGAAGCCTTTTAATTTAATCAAGTTCCATTTATTTATTTTTGTTGTTGTTGTAATTGCCTTTGCAGTCTTAGTCATAAATTCTTTTCCTAGGCTGATGTCTAGAAGAGTTTTTCCTGTTTTCTTCTAGAATTTTAATGGTTTCATGCCTTACATTTAAGTCTTCTGTTCATCTTGAATTAATTTTTATGAGTGGCGAGAGATAGGGGTCCTGTTTCATTCTTCTGCATGTGGCTATCTAGTTTTCCCAGCACCGTTTATTGAATAGGGCTTCCTTTCCCCAGTGTATGCTGTTGTCTGCTTTGTCAAAAATCAGTTGATCATAGGTAGATGGTTTTATATCTGGGTTCTCTATTCTGTTCTGTTGGTCTACATCTCTACTTGTACACCAGTGCCATGCTATTTTGATTATTATAGCCTTACACACTGTTGGTGAGACTGCAAATTAGTACAACTTCTATGGAAAACAATATGAATATTCCTCAAAGAAATAGATGTAGACTTACCATTCAACCCAGCTATCCTACTAATGGGTATCTACCCAAAGAAAAAGAAGTCATTTTATAAAAAAACGACACCTGCATTTGAATATTTATTGCAAATATATGGAATCAACCTAAGTGCACATCAATTCATGAATGGGTTAACAGAATGTGGTATATATATACCATGGAGCACTACTCAGCCATAAAAAGGAATGAAATAATGTCTTTTGCAGGAACTTGGATATAATTGGAGTGCATTATCTTAAGTGAAGTATCTCAGGAATGGAAAAACAAGCACCACATGTACTGTCTAATAATTGGGAGCTAATCGATGGGCACATATGGGCACAAAGAGATGTAAAGGTCATAGAAAATTAAGAATGGAGGAGTGGGTGGAGGGGAGGGGTAAAAACCTGCCTGTCTGGTACAATGAACACCATTTGGGTAATGGGCACACTAAAACCCCCAACTTAAGCATTATAAAATGTACTCATATAGTGAAAACATTTGTACCTCCTTAATATTTTGAAATAAAAAAAAAGTTGGCTGGGCAGGAGTAATCTGAAGACTCAGTTGGGCATGGCATCCTAGATGGCTTCTTCATTACATGACTGGAGCTTGAGGTGGGATGACTGAACAGCCGAGGACTGACTAAGCATCTCTCTCTACATTTGGCTTCCTCACAGCATGACGGTATTAAATAATAAAGTCGTGGAACTGCTTACATGGTGGGTGCCTTCCTGCAGAGTAAGTATTCTGAGAGTCCAAGAGAGAAACTGCAAAGCTGCTTTTGACTGAGCATCCAAAGTCACATTATATCACTTATACCACATTCTTTTGATTGTAATCAAGTCACAGAGCCAGTCTAGATCAAGGGGAGGGTATTACACAAAACTGAATATTGAGAGGCATGGCTCATTGAGGGCCATCTTTGGAGACTAGCTGTCACAATTGCCTTGAATATATTCTGAATACAGATTCTTACATTAATAACTCTTCTTTTGCCAATAAATATTTATAAAGAACCCATAGTATGTGTAGAAACTGAATGTAAGTAGAATTAACAAAGAAGGCATTGTGCATTCCTCAAAGTTTGTGCACTCTACCATGAAATGCTCATATTAACACTAAAGCTAAGAGTAGGCTGGGAATCCTAGAAGTGAGAATTAATGTACTGGTACTGATGGACACAGTGTGTGTGTTATTGCTCTCTGAGGTGAAATAAATAGATTGATAATGGGCTTCTGTATATAGTTGTATCAACAATAAAGTGATGTAATACTTTCCTAGTGCAAAATTTTTACAACCCAATGATCCTTAATCTGGTAACTCATTCCTCATAAGACTCATTCCTCATAAGACCTGCTTACCTCAAATAATTGTTTATGAGGATACATTAAAATAAGTGTCAGAAAGGACCTTTTAAACTATAAACAATGATACAAATGTAAGAGACAGTTATTGTCTTTTCAAAAAGAACTTATGATAGGTGTGATATAAATATTAGTTGAATAAATGAATTAGAAGATAAAACACATTCTTTAGACAAATTTAATATATGATTAGCTGAGCTGCTGTTCTTTTTCAAGTTATAATATTATTGCTCACTCAGCCTCATTATACTTGCCAATTTTTGAAGGTTGTGTCTTAATCCTTTTTTTGTCCCAGATTCATGGCTTGATGTGAAAAAAAACAGATGAAGGGAAAATGAAAGTCACAGAGACAGTGTCATGTTTAGGTGATAAATAACATCCTTTACTTATTTATACATACATCAGATCTATATTCATTTGTTGAATAATTCAAAATCCTGGGTTTCTTGATACTTATATTCTAGGGGATAGACAGGCAAGAAATACACAGAAAAATACACAATATAATCTCACTAATGATGACTGCCATGAAAAAAATAAAATAGGGTGGGGGAAAGAGGGGTAGGCTGGGTGGGCACTATCTTATTTAGGTTTGAAGGAAAGATTCTCTGAGGAGGTGACATGTGAACAGTGACTGAATTGATGTGATGGAGGGACCCATCTGGGGCAAAACCATTCAAGGGCAAAACTCAGAGGTGAAGCTTGCTTGGCATTTAGGGAACATCTAGACTATTCTAGGGTACAAGTGGCCACAAAAGAGTGAGACAGGTGAAGAAAGTATTCAGGAAAGTTGAGAGTTTCTATTTGTTATATTCTGTGTGATGCTGGAGATACCAAGGTGAATGAGACACAATCTCTGTCCTTGAGGAATAGAGTGTCCTAGAGGAAGCAGGCATTTATAATATAATGGGGTAATTGCTATGCTGGAGGTGGATACAAAGTTCAAAGGGAGCCAGAGGAGAAAGGTGCCTGGAAGATCAAGGAAGGCTTCAGAGAGGAGATGTCAGGGGACCATGAAGAAGTGGTGGTGATGAGGTTGGACACACCACGCAGAAGAAAGGGTGCTGGCAGAGATGAAGGCAAGAGGGTTGACAATGCATGACATTTCCTGAGTTCAGTAGTTTGATATTTCTAGAGTGTCGATGCTGAGGAGAAGTGTGTCAGGAGCTGAAGTTGGATTGGTAGCTAAGGGCACATAATGGTAGCTTGGGCTTGTGCACTGCCAAGTCTGAAGAATTTTGAGAAATGAAGTAAAATAACTAAATTTGCTTTTGATGCGGAGCCACGAGGCAGCTGTTTCAATCAATGGTGGTATCATTAACAAAGACAAGTAATACAGAGGTAGAAGAGCTTGGAGCAGGGAGGTGAAGAGATGATAGGCTTCAGGCAGGTACAGTTCAGGTTGCCCGAGGGCCATCTGACCAAAAGGCAGTTGGATGTATAGGTCTGGAGCAAAATCAAGGTGGGAGGCATAACCTTTAGGCATTAGTTGTAACCATGGTGTGGGCACAGAAGTAGACTAAAGTTGGAGCCAGAAAAACAGCAACATTTAAAGCAGGAAGAAGAGGAATGTTGACTCTGTAGGAACTGCCATAGTAGCACTGAACACACTGTGCTCTAATGTTCTGTTTATGAGCCTAACTTCCCAAGTGGACTGTGAATGCCTTCAAGGAAATAATTACAGCTCATCTTTGTGCGTGTGTGTTTGCATTTCTAGCAACTGTCCTAGGGCCTTGCACATGGGGCACTTAATATATGTGTATTTAAATAAATGAATAATTAATTAATGAAAGGACTCTATGACTTGATGTTTCTGTTTGGTAGTTCCATTAGTTAGTGTGACACTTCACAGCAGTAGTTCTTTGTGTCTTTTTACTTTTGTTGCTTTTTTTTTTTTGAGACAGAGTCTCACTCTGTTACCCGGCCTAGAGTCCTGTGGCGTTAGCCTAGCTCAAGCAACTTCAAACTCCTGGGCTCAGGCAACCCTTCTGCCTCAGCCTCCTGAGTAGCTGGGACTACAGGCATGTGCCACCATGCCAGGCTAATTTTTTCTATGTATTTTTAGTTAACCAGCTAATTTCTTTCTATTTTTTTAGTAGAGACGGGGTCTCACTCTTGCTCAGGCTGGTCTTGAACTCCTGAGCTCAAACGATCCACCCGCCTTGGCCTCCCAGAGTGCTAGGATTACAGGCATGAGCCACCGCACCTGGCCCTTTTGTTGCTTTTTTATTACACAAGGAACACACATTTATTGAAGAAAAATTAGAAAAAAGGAAAGCTGAAAATATTACCCTTAAGCTCACTACTAGAAATAACAATTGTTAACATTTTCACGTCTATCCTTTTAGAGCACTGCTATCAACAGAAATACAATGTGAACCACATACATAATTTTAATTTTTTCAGTAACTACATTCAAAGAAAGTATAAAGAAATATATAAAATTAATTTTAATAATATACTTTATTTAATCCAATACAACTGAAATATCATTTCAGCATGTAGTCAATATAAAAAATATAAATGATATGGTTTACATTCTTTTCTTCATATTATGTCTCTGAAATCTAGTGAATATTTTACACTTATAGCACATCTCAATTTGGACTAGCCACAATTCAAGTGTTTATAGCCACATCTACTGAATGTCTATGTCCTGGATGGCACAGTTCAAAACTTTTTATGATATATTTATATATAATTATAGAGTTATACATACAATTATAATCCTTGCTTCACAACAATCAGGTCATATAAAACCTACAGTTTTATAATTTTTTAAAATAAATTTTTTTAAATAAAAATTTTAATGTTAGAATAATTTTGGGTTTATAGACAAATTGCAAAGATAGTGCAGAGTTCCCATAAACTCCATGTCTGGTATCTCTTCTTATTAACATCTTACAACAACACATATGCCACACTTAATGAACCAATATTGGTACATTGTAATTAACTAAAGTTTGTACTTTATTTGATTTACTTCAATTTTTACCTAATATCCTTTTTCTGTTCCAGAAACCCTTCTAGGATACTATATTATATTTAGTCATCATATCTTAGACTCCTCTTGGCTGTGACAATTTCTCAGATTTTTTTTTTTTTTTTTTGATGACCTTGGTAGTTTTGAGGGATACTGGTCTATATTGTGTAGAATTTTCCTCAATTGGGATTTATCTGATGATTTCCTCGTGACTGCACTAGGGTTATGGGCTTCTGGGAGAAAGACTACCTAGGTAAAGTGCCATTTCTCATCACACCATATCAAATTTATTATATAATTAACGTGACTTATCACTGTTGGTGTCAACTTGGATCACTTGGCTGAGGTGGTGATTTCAGATTGACCACTGGAAAGTTACTCTTTCTTACCTCTTTCCAAACCGTGCCCTTGGGAAGGAGGTCACTGTGTGTGGCCCACATTTAAGGAGTGGGGAGTTAAATGCCACCTCAAGTGTGGAATGTCTACGTAAATTCATTGGAATTCTTTTGCATGGGAAATTTGTCTATTCTCTCCCATTTATTTATTCAATAATTTACTTATTTTAGTATTGACTCACGGATATTTATTTTATATCTTGGATTATTAGTCAATACTACTTTATTTTATTGCTCCAAGTGTTCTGGCTTTGGCCAAAGGAAACTTTTTCAATTGGCTCTTATATCTCTTTGACATACTCCTATCATTGTGGGTATTTTTTTCTTTGTTTTTGAGCACTCACTTCTTGGCACTGTAAGTTTCTCCAGGCTTATATATTTCCTGCTCCAGCCCTAGAAACAGCCATTTCTCCAAGGACCTCTGGTTCCTTTTATTGGAAAATGGTATCAGAAACCAAGTTCTCCGATCTAGCCATGCTTGCTCCTGGGGTGTCATTGCTTTTCAGCTGGCAGAACAACGAAGTATATTTCCATATACATCCATTTGTGTTTATATTAAGCCAAACATGCGTTCAACAACTTTTTTCCACTTATTAATATATTGTAATTCACAAACAAATATTTATAAATTGCTTCATTTGACAATAGTGTTACATTATGTGGATATGCCAAAATTCATTATCATTTGCACATTTATGCTATTTACGATTTGTGGTGTTATTCACTACATTTTGATAAATATCCTTATATGTGTATTTTTATTACATATCAAATTCTTTCCTAAGCATAAATCTCTAAAACTGAAGTGACTCGGTCAAAAAGTGTGATCATTCTTAAGACTGGCATTTATTGTCCAAATTGCCCTCAAAAAAGTTGTAAATTGTGTTTCTGCCAGTAGTGTACTGGAATGTCAACACATAGTATGATCTTTGCCAATTTGATTGGCAGAAAATAGTACCTGACTAGGCTCAAAAATACTTTGATTATATAGTGCTGGACACTTTTTGTATGTTTATTATCATTTACAGTCTTCTTTTGTGAAATGCTTGTTAACTTCTATCATTTTGTTCTATTTGTATTCAATTTATTTTTAATGATTTGGAAATATTTTTATATACTAATGATATGTAGCTTTTGCTTTGAGATATATTTTAAGTAGTTTCTACTTTATCATTTGTCTTTTAATTTTACTTACAGTGTTTTTAATATTCAGATGTTTAAAAATTTATTTAGCCAAATCTGTCAGTTTTATTCTTTATAATTTCTGGATTTGTCATTTTTACAAAATATTTCTAATTTTTCAAAGTTATATAAATAGTTTTCTACATATTCTTCCAGAACTTTTTTTTTTGATACTTTAATGGCATGTAGAATGAAAAGATTGCTATTAGGGTGGGGACTGACTAGGAGCTCACGGGGAGAAAAAGATTTTTCATACAAAGATTAGGATAGTTTTAAAGAAAAAGTTCATTTTGCTTTTTCAGAGAGAGAGAGAGAGAGAGAAGGGAATGAGGCTCGGCACACGGAAGAAAGAGGAATGTGCCGGCCCCCAGAACTTTTATAATTAAAAAAATCATAAATCTTTTGTATTTGGAATTTATTTGTTGAGGTAAGGCTCTAACTTAATGGATTTCCAGATGGTTATCCAGGTGTCTTCCAACACTTTATTGACAAGCTGTTCTGGTTTGATATGCTAACTTTAACATATGCAAAATTCTTGTAACTTGAGTCTCTTATAATTTTAGATTTAATGGTTCTATTGGTCGGTCTGTCTATCCTTGTATTGGTACCTTATTATTTTAATTAGCATAGCTTTAGAACATATTTTAATACCTGATATGGCAAATATTCAATTATTGGCTCTGTATCTCATTTATTCTTCCTGATAAACTTTAAAACCATTTTTACAAGTTACAAAATAAAAATCCTTTTACTGTTTTGATTGGAAATGTGTTTAAATTTATGAATTTATTTGGCGGAGAGTTGAGTGTGTGGATAGGTAGAACATTAATTTGAAGACCATGGACTATTGAAGAAGAGACATTAGGTTATAAGGAGCACTGATGATGGTTTTATGAAAGATTTTCCTACTTATTGAGCTTTCTGTATCCTCCTTACTGCTCCAAGTGATCTGGGAGGAATGAACTAAACCCACGGTTCAATGTACAACAGCTGGAGGAGATGTTTCCTCTCTGAACTCCTGCAGTGATTGGAGGTCTGTTTAAAGCATTTGTTCAGCTGGGATATTTTACTCATTGTGTTTATGCATAACAGTGTCTCCTAACCCAGCTGTTCCACGACAGCAGTGAAAACCAAACCAAACAAAACACCACCCTCCCCCCAAACAGTCTATTGCTATTATTAAACATGCATTAGAAAGCTCTGTGCTAAGTAACATGAGGAATTACAAAACAACAACAAAACAAAAAACATAACTAATGTCTTTGTCCTCAAGGGGTTTTTAGGCCAGAGGGGAAGATAAGAAGGTATAGGTAGAAGTGCATTACAAGGCAATCAGTGTTAACCACGATGACTGGTACACAGTAATAGTGCATTGCAGAGGGAGAGGCAGTGGTATGTTGACAAGTCAGCTCTTTTAGGGGTAAAAACCCTGATTTATAGTGCCTGTTGATTTCCGTGGTATAAATATTTTCACCATGCCTGTTTTCAGGCTGCCAACACAACGTCACTGAAGGTGGAATTGGGAAGAGATGTTCACGCTGAACTGCCCAGCAGGTACTAGCTGGCCCAGCACATCAGCCGAGATTGGAATGACTTTTAACTGACGATCATCCCCAAAGCACCATGGGAGAGGGAAGAAAAAGGCTTTGAAGGATGGTGAGCTTCAAAAGGTAGAAATGGGCAGTGAACATATTGCAAGGAAAACAAATAGCAGGAGCAAAGTTTTGGACTTGAGAAAAACATAGTCTCCTGGGGAATCTGGAAGCTTTGAGCAGGCAAGGTTCTTTGGAGGGACACTTTAGGGAGATTACTCTGGCAGCACTAGGCAGGGAGAATCTGAGCAGGAAGAGTATGAATAGTTAAATGTCCAGTGCAATAATACAAGCATAGTTGTTACATTTGTCCCTCCTCCTTACCATACTGGGCAATGTGGGAGCAAAGGGCTGAACGGCCCATCTAATCTGAGCAGTTTGAAGAGTTTCCTTTTTGAACCGCAAGAAACCAACAACAAAAAAAAGTAATTTAAAAGTATTTTGTTTGGTTAGCTTATTTTACCTAGTGTTATCTTTATTAAGTTTTTTTTTGTTGTTCGTTTTTTTAGAGACAGGGTCTTGCTCTGTTGCCCAAGCTGGAGTGCAATGGTGAAATCACAGCTCTCCCTCAGCCTCCCAAAGAGCTGGGATTACAAGTGTGAGCCCCTGCATCCAGTCAGTATTTTTAATTTGGTCTCCTTTGATTGCAAGTGAGAGAAATCCAACCTGAAATAGCTTAAGAAAAAAATGAATTATGTTGCACTGTTTTGTCTCACCTATATCCCCCCCCACCACTTTTTTTGAAACAGAGTCTCTGTTGCCCAGGGTAGAGTGCGATGGCATCGTTATAGATCACAGCAACCTCAAACTTCTGGGCTCAAGTGATCTTCCTGCCTCAGCCTCCTGAGTAGCTGGGACTACATACAGGCACGTGTCACCATTCCCAGCCAATTTTTTCTATTTTTGGTAGAGATGGGGTCTTGGCTGGTCTCGAACTCCTGACCTCAAGGGATCCTCCCGCCTTGGCCTCCCCAAGTGTTAGGATTACAGATACGAGCCACCATGCCTGGTCCCATCTATGTCTCCTTTGCCTAAGGGCTTTCTCCTACTGCCATAGCCTGCTTGGCAGGCCTAAATTCTGGGGGTGGGGTGGGGTGAGGAATGAATGCTCCTGTCCCCAGGAACTTCCCTCAAGCAGTGACATACAGGACTTTTGGAGTATTAACACCTTGGCTCTTTGGCCTTCAGGTGGGATAACTTGAGGCACGTGTTTCACACTGGTTCCTGAGTTTCCCAGGCAGGATTAGGCTCCTTTTGCCCACACTGGCAGCTGGCTTAATAACTCCCTTGCACTGGCTGACTTTCCTTCCAGTCTCTCTTCCCATGCTTCCTGGGATCACCTCCCAACTTCTCACACCCTAGTCCCTCAGCTGCCTTGTGGCATTCCTAATAGCAGTTCCACATGAACTTCTGGGATGTGGGCTTGGGTCATGTGCTCATCCTTGGACATATCACTGTGGTCAGAGAGATGAACTATGTCAATGGGTGGGGCTGTCCAAGGGTGGGATAGGCCTCATCCAAACCCAAATATGGGCAAGAAGAAGGGAGGCTTAGTTTATGCAGGAAAAACCCATCAAGGTGTTGTCACCAGAAAAGGAGAAATGGATGTTGGGCAGGCAGAAACATCCCATGCACACCTCAGTTGGCTTTGCTGTCTTCCTTAGGCACTAGATTCAGAGATGAAAATGCTCTTGAGGCTGGGGTCTTGTAACTGTAACTCTGTATTTCTTTGATACCAAATGTGAGACAATTGTTCCTAGAACATCCATTAAATGTTCTGTAGACTCACCAGTTCCACCCATGGGCTTTGTGTCCACCCTCTTCCTGTCTTGGGGATGCTTTCTCCTAGGCTCCTGGAGCAGGTGATAGCTCGTGCTGAGCTCTAGGGGTTTGTGTAAGGCTCTCTGTGTACTTACTGTTCTCATCATGGAATCTCTGATAGCACAGAATTAGACAGCTGCGTCTCTAGGATTCAGGGTGAGATGGTGAGCTTCAGGACTTTGGTTTCTAAAACACCACAGAATATCATCCTTACCTTGAATTTTTGTTTTCAGAATACAGATAAATGAGGTAAATCATCTCTCCACAGGATGGCAGTTGATAACAGCACATCACAAAGTAAGGAAAACTGACCACGAGTTTGCAGTCCATGGTCACAGATTCCCCCTCTTGTTTATATAGCACATTTGTAGATTTGACTGATAGTCTGAATATTGCTGGAATCTGTAGAAAAGAAAAAAATATGACTTTGCTGACATTTCTCATAAGGAAGCTGTTACAAATAGCCTGATGTTGAACCAGAAAATGTAGTGGAGAAAAGCACAGTCAAATTCTATTCCAACTTCTTTCTCGAACCTCTCCATGCCCCAAGCTCTGGGTTGACAGGTCCCTACCAGGGCAGACAAAGGCTGTGACTGTGCACAAGAAAGCAGGCAGTCCAGGAAGCACTGCTGGGACTCTTCCTTCTGTATATGTTTGTGTGCTTATATGTCTGCATGTGTGCGTGTGTGCGTGTGTGTGTGTATCCTTCCATTCCCTCTACCTAAAAGAAGTAAAGATACTGCCAGTGATCCTATCGACTTTCTCCACATTATTTCTGCGAGTTGCTATTCCTGGATATAGAAACATGATGGGTGTGGAACAGGTGGAAGGAGGAGAGAAAAGTCCTTGTGCCACCCCTCAGGTATGCCAATCTTTAATCTTATAAAGTGGCTTTCTGGGTGGTCCTGGCTTTCTCAGATGAAGTTTGGTGTCCCAGGTAGGGAATCTTGGCAAAGTTCCAGTAAATACAGCTCTATCTGTCTTATATTAAGTGGAGATGTCTCCCAGATTGTCTGTCAGGGTTACTTCTCAGTGTTTTTGTCAGTCTTCATGAATTTCTGTATTTTCCTGCATCAATAAAAAGAAAATTAAAAACAAAAACAAAAATACTGCCACTTGCAGTTCCTTACCTATAGGTTTCTCCACTATGGTGCTTACTTCACTGGTCCCTAGCATTTTGGCACCAGGGACTGGTTTCACGGAAGATGATTTTTCCACAGACAGGGGTGGAGGGGATGGTTTCGGGATGATTCAAGCATTACATTTATTGTGCAGTCAAATCTCTCTGCTAATGATAATCTGTATTTGCAGCCACTCCCCAGTGCTAGCATCACTGCCTCAGCTCCACCTCAGATCATCAGGCATTAGATTCTCATAAAGAGATTCTCTAAAATGTTAAATGAAAAGGAACCAGGACTAGATAAACCTGAAAATTTTCAATCTCTTTAAATGGAAAAAGCTGCTAAAATTAGGACTGTGGCAGAGAGGAAAAGCTGAGGGTGCGAGCATACAATCTTTTAT